>PVJS01012247.1:0-44241 GCA_004027185.1 Glis glis | reverse complement strand
CTACATCTGAGCTATTCCCCCAACACTTAATTTCTTTGTGTTTTTTGTTTGTTAGTTTTTGTTTTTTGAGACAGCATCTTAACAAGTTGCTGAGGCTGGCCTCGAACCTGCGATCGTCCTGTCTCAGCCTCCCAAGTACTGGGATTACAGGCGTGTGCCACCATGGTGAGCTTTACATGTTCTTTTAACCTGCTTATATTCCCTTTTAGTCTAAAGTTGAGTGATACAGAACTTTCCATCATCCATACACCTTCCACCTGGCCCTGCTCTCATTGGCAGAGGAAATCCACCACTCTGAGGATTTAGGGAGCATCTTTTGTTGAGTTCTCAGGTCCTCTGAAGCCATTTACAGATGAGGTCACTGAGCCACAGCCCAGCTGTTGACTGGTACAGACCAGGGTGCTAAGCCATGTCCTCTGCAGCTCCCTGCACACTCTCCTCACAAAACAGGGTTTAAATGTGGAAATGAGCTCTTGAGCCTTCCAGGGCTCAACACATTGATTTATAAAATCACTTACTGGCATGGCCTCAGAGCACATAGGAATGGGCTTAATAGTTTATTTAGAGAGGAACAGATTATCAATTAATCTTAGTCATACCTGCCCTTTTGCTGCCCTTCATCATGCTGGATGTCAGTTTCAAAGTCCTGGTCTAATCTTTGTGGTTTCTGATTATGTCCTACCATACCTGTGGGGTACCTTGGCAGTGTTCCAGAGCTGGGGTCCTACTGGGTGGGGGTAGGGACAGAGACTCGTACTCAGCCCCTTCTTCAACCAGGGCAGCTCACTCTAGCTGTATTATGTATTGTGTTTCACTTAGGAGTTTATTTGTACACACATTACATGGTTAAAACAAGTTTAGAAATCATTGTTTGCAGTGAACCAGCCACAAAGCCCAGCCAAGTAGCCTGTTTCCTCGAAGCCTTGCTCAAACCCTGAGAGATGGTACCATGGTTTGGATATGACTTGAGTGTGTCCTCCAAGGGTGCATACGTTGGGGGGTTGGTATTCAGTATGACGGTGTCATGGTGGCGGGACCTTTAAGAGGTGGGGCCTAGTGGGAGGCCCTTACTGGCCCTCCCTGAGTCGCTCTTTGGCTTCTTGTCTGGCCATGTGATCTCTTCCTCCTGCATGCTCCCACAGTGATGCCATCCACCGTGAGGTGATGGAGCCAAGAGGGCCCTCACCAGAGCTGGCACTATTCTATTTAGACTTCAAGCTTCCAAACTGTGAGCTAAGTAAACCCAATTTATTTATAAGCACCCAGCCTCAGGTATTTCATTATAGTAATGAAAAATGAACTAATACAAGTGGTGATAGCTGGGCCTCGACTCTGCACTCGTTTGAGCCAGCTGTGGGCAGACCAGGGTGGCCAAGCAGGCTCCCGAGAGGTGGCCCCATGCCACGGCACCAGGGAAGGATGCTTTCTCTGCCATCACCGCCACTTGGCCAAACAACTGTCTACACTGCCACTCTCCCCCACCAGGGTGGTGTCTGCCCACAGCCCTTTCCCAGCCAGCTCCACGTGTCTGCTGGGATACCACTGGCCAGGAAACTCAAGCTGCCCTCCTGCTGGGTACAGTGCCAGAAATGGCCTTGTCCCTTCATTAGCTGTCCAACGGTGATTTCCTTCCCTTCCTTCCTTCCTTCCTTCCTTCCTTCCTTCCTTCCTTCCTTCCTTCCTTCCTTCCTTCCTCCTTCTAAGGCCAGAGGCCAAGAGAGGCCACCTCATTCCTTTTGGATTTCCAGAGAGCCGTTTGGTCCAAGCTTCAAGTTCTTTGCTGCTGATATGGCCTTTTCAATTCTAAGAAGGCATAAAGCATCAGAAGGCAGATTTTAGAGAACAATTGCTAGGGAAGGGTTGGCTGCGACTGTACTTCCCTCCCTTCTCCCCACCATCGCCCTTGCTCAGGCAGCAGGAGTCTTTCAAGAAGTCGGCAGCTGGCAAGGAGACCGCAGTGCCCATTTGTCCTGCACACGGGAGGCCCAGGCCCGCCTGCAACACGCAGCTCCGACATCCCCCTCACCTCCTGACTCCGGGAGGAGGGGTCTTTTACTGAGATGCCTTGTTGCTCTTTGCTTTTTCTCTTTCTTCTTTCTTTAAAAGCCAAGCAATAAATCCATCCTGGTGAAGGAAAGGATAAAAGGGAAACCTCTTCTTAATTGGCTCAAGGCCATCGCACACATTACCAGGTGCACTCAAGCTGCAATTTACTTTTTAATTAAAGTTCTTTCTACCTACAGGAAAGCTGAACATTGGGCCAGTGTTCTGGCACTTGAAAAGGGTGTTTAGGGGAGCAGGTACAAGGAGAAAGCTTGGCTTATCATGTGGCTTTCTGGGTTTGATTTTTCTTTCTTGTTATTCTTTTTGGTTCCTCCATGTGATTATCTGTCCCTTCCCAGCCTGTGACCTGCAGGAGGGTCTTTCCTGGATCCCTCTACAGCTCTGAAGGCTGCTGGGGTTCTCTTGGCCCATGCCACCTCACCCCTCATTCCATGGCTAGGACATTTTCAGCCTCCACAGGACATTGGCACATCCTGGGGTACATTGCAGTTTCCTGTGTCTAGCCATAGGCTGTGTACGAACGTCAATGCTGGCAAGAAAAACCATTCCCCTGGGCAGTCCCATGTAAAGCATACAGAGTACCTTCACTTTACAAAGTAACATCACTGTAGGGACGATTTGATGTGTCAGGGAAAGTCATATCTTGGGGGTGAGGCTTGTTCGCTCTTTCTTCTGTCAAGTTAACTCTTGTTCCTTCCTCCCAAATGTCCCCGAGGTCTTGCATTCTTTTCTCATTTTATAGGGTAGTCTCTCCCTTCTTGGAAGCCTTCGCCACACCAGCACCACCCAGGCCTTTTCTGCTCACTTCTTTTTAATCACTTCCCAAACCAAGAATCTAATGAAGATTAGGAGTGTCTGCCTCCCCTCTACACTCAGTCCCGTCTTCCCTAGGGCCTGTCCCTGAACCCTCTGGCCCTGTTGGCCTCTGGGTGTTGAACCCAAGATTCTGTGCTTTTCAAAAGCACCAGCCCCAGCAGGTGTGGCTTCACTTGGGCCTCCTTTCCCAGCCCCTTTCTCTTGTAATTGTGTCTGGGTAGAGCAACATCTTGGGTCTTATCTCTTTGGAGCATATGGAGTTGGAATGATATGATGGTCTATCATTTGGATTTTTCTCTTAATTAGCCCAGACCTAGAATGGAAGTCAGGATGAGGCTCTGCATGGAACCATGGCCTGGTGAGCAGGGTAGAGGGTCTGGCCGCCCTGGAACCTGGTCTGAGATGGTTGCAGCAGGAGGATCTTGATGGCTGGAGAAAGGCAGGTGGCATGCTCAGCTGCCTTGGGCTTTCATACGTTCTGGGCTGCCTCTGTCTTCCAGAATCAAATGGAGAATAGGTAGCCAGGTGGTTCAATGGGCGAGCCTGAAACTTTAGCTCTGTCTCTTTCTGTGTGACCCTGGGTTATATCTTAGTCTATTTTTCTGTTCCTATAGCAAAATACATGAGCTAGGGTAATCTGTAAAGAATTGAAGTTTATTGAGCACATAGTCTGCAGGATGAGAAGTCCAAGAGCATGGTGCCAGCATCTGCTGGGCCTCATGCCATCACGATGTGGCAGAGGGCATCGTGTGGTGAAGCAGAGCCAGCGTGCTAGCTCAGGGCTTTCTTCCTCTTCTCATAAAGCCACTAATGCCATCACAGGGGCCCCACCATCGTAACCTCACTGAATCCTAATTACCTCCCAAAGCCCCCTCCTCCAAATACCATTAACATCTGGATTTGGGGGTTAACTTTCCAACACACAAACTTTTGGGGACACATTGAAACTGTAGCAGGTTAGTTGCTTCACCTCCCTGAACCAGGTTCCTCTTCGGTGAAATGAGGGGTCAGGTCTCCCTGCCAAGTGTGATTGTGATAGGAACATTGTAAGTTCTCAATATATATATATATATAAAAGTTCTCTCTCTCTATATATATATATATGTGTGTATATATATATATATATATATATATATATATATGGCTACTATTTTCAATATATAAGGCAGATACCACATTTCCTCTTCAAAGGAGTGACCGTGATGATAATTTGTTTTCTCTAGAATGTTCAATGGCTTGCAAGTGTGTTTGCTCACTTAGCAGACTGGCTTGCCCTTCTTCCCTTCTTCCCTTCTTCCCTTCCTCTTCTGCTCTCTCCTCTTTCCTTCTTTTCATAGTATTTCCTGTTTGCCAGAAACAACTGTGCTGGGTACTGGGCAGGATATGAGGATGGGTGAACTCATGAGCCTCAAGTAAAAGATGACACAGGCACAAATTCCAAAACATGAGAATAAAATCCAACTTTTACCTGAAAGGAGCTTTGAAATCATCTTCACCAAACAAGGAAATGGAGGCCCAGGGTCTGCCAGCTCACATCCAACCTCCTTGCCTACCCCTTCATAGTTTAGAGAGAGAGCAGGGAGGCTCTTGCCTTGGATGATCAGGAAAAGCTTCAGCAGAGGTAGCCTGGAACAGTGCCTTGAAGGTTGCTTAGGATTTGGGAAGACAACAATGTGGAGTAGGAAGGGCATGCCAAGAGGAGGGAACAGCCCGAGCGAGGGCGCAACAGCCTAGGAGCAGAGGCTGAACTGGGGATGGCTAGAGGCTCTGGAGTGGAGGGAAAGATCTCAGGGGCCCCTGCAAAGATCATGGTCATTGGTGTCTTATGGATACAGCGGCTGGCTTCCATTGTCCCACATCCTGCCAGGAATTAATTGTATTCATAGTAATGAGCTCGGACCCTGGACACCAGGCTGGCTTAAATAAACCTCTCTTAAATATTGGATTTATGATGTGTTTTGCATAATAGTAGCAGTAACTCCACCAGGCACATGCTAGATAGATGAACCCAAATACTTAGAGAAACCTGGGCCAAGCATGCTGGTGAGAAATACCTCGTGATAAATCATGGCTATTAATTTGCATGCTTTGGGGCTGCCAGGCTGGAGCAAACAATTCTTTAGCCTCCTGGGAGTGTGGAGCAGCAAGCCTTTATGAGCACGCAGGGTAATTTATACTAATGCTTCCGCTCTGTCCTTGCTCTCCTAACACGACTCCTTTGCTGGGAGAAATATTAAATTGGCTCCATCTGGCTTGTGCGTCTCTCCTGGTTGTCCTGCACAGGGATTCCCCCTTGACATTGGCTCCCGCCTGTGCCTGGAGTGCCTTTGGCTTCCTTTTGGCCATCTTGGAAAATGGCAGGTGCTTGTGGGTGGACTTTCATGACATAAGACAAGCCTTAGACCTAAATAAATCTCGTGTGGTGTCATGGTGGCCACATGCTATGGATTCCTAGGAGGGTATGGAAGGTCAAGCTAGAAGGCAGGTCTAGTGCCTCCTCTTGGAGGGTATGAGCATCGTCAGAATTTGAGTGTGGTTATGAGTTGAGGGGGGGTCTTGTTTTTTGATTTTTTAAGACAAGACATGAATATGCAGACATTCTAGACTATCCAAATCGATTCCTTAAGCCCAGACCAAAGGGGCGGCTTTCCCACTGTTTGTGGCCCGCAGGCTCTCTATCTCCCAGTCTGAGGGAGCAGATCTGAACAGCTTTCTGGTGTATGCAGGGCCAGGGGTTTATTTGTAGCCTTCAGAAGCCGTTTGCCTTCTCTGGCTCCTCTGTAAAATGGAGGTACAGATTTTTTTTGCTCTGACCCAGCTGTGACCCTCCTCTACTGGGAGGCCCTTTTCCTGGTTGATGCCATAGGCAACCCCTGGGGAAGGTTGCCTCTCTGTCACTCGTACTGATGGAGCTTCTAATCAGTGGTGTGGATGCTGCGGCCCCAGCATGGGACAGGGAACTTCATCTTCGATATCAGAAGTTGTGTGTAGGGCCTCTCTGGGACATACACGTCAACTGTGAGCCTCAGGCTCAGGACATCAGCCTTGCCAAAGCTGCCCACCATAATGAACACGAGTGTGCTCCTTGGAGGGCACTCTGGTTTAGGAAGGGCTGGGCTTTGGAGCTAGGCCAATGTGAGTTAGATCTAGTGTCCACTGCTTGCTGGTCCTGGGGTTCCTTCATCGGTGTCTCTGAGATGCAGACTTCTCACCTGTAAAATGGGCTAATAAAATGTCCTTCTTCATGGGGCTACTGTGAGGGCTGTAAGAAATGGCAACTTGAAAGAGCATTGCACAAAGTAGGTGCTCAGTAAATGGTAGCACCCTCTGGAAAAAGTGCAGATACAAGGGCTGTTGTTTTAAGACTTCTCAATATTTTTCACTCCTAGCCTTGCCAATTCAAATGACAACCCATACCCCCAGTTGGGGTTGTTACAGCCATTGTGTTTTCCTTCTTTCCTGTGGACAGAAACTGGTGTGCACTTGCACACCCTGGACAACTGGCAGGAAGATGAGGGTTCTGTGAGGGCCATCTGTTCCTTGTCCTCCTCAGAAGGACACAGGCTGGCCATGCTTAACATTCAAGGCTCCCCCTCTGCTGGTCCTTGGCTTAGACCTTCACAGTCTGATGCTGTTAGTGAGGGATGGGGCAAGAAAGCTGAATCCAGAATAGCATCTCACACATGTACAACCCTGGCCGGGCTGTAGAGGAGCTCAGGGCCCAGTCTCCTTCCTGAGTTCACATCCCAAGGTGGGTGACTTTTGACAGGAAGCCTGACCTCTCTGTACCTCAGTTTACTCAACTGTAAAACAGAGGTTTTTCAACTGTAAAACAATAATAGCTCCCTCATATGGTTTTTATGAAGACTGAGCTATGCAGGCAACATACTTCATCTGGTGCCTGACATGTGGCCAATGGCCAATAAATGTTAGTTACTTCTATTATTTTACTCATATCATCTCCCTTGGTCCCTATAAGTCTCTCGAGGTGCAAGCAGGCCACGTACTTGGTTTTCCCTTTCCTAGATAAGGAAACTGAAGTTCAGCTATTACCTGGCAAGGATCCCTCAGGAAGTAGTGGCTGGGCTTGGATCCCTGCAAGACCTGCCTGACAACAGCGTCTATACCACTACTCAATGGTGCTTAAATGCTGCTCTATGGGCATGCTTCCAGGGCAAGACCCAGGGGAGTGGGGAAGTAGATTCCTGGGCTCCACCCCAGATCTGCTGAATATGGGTCTCCAGGGAGAAGCGTAGAAATCTGTGCTTGTAAAGTGCTTCCCAGGGGATTCTGATTCATTATTTGGGGTCTGAAGTCTACATTGCTGGGCACACAAGGCAGAGGAACAGGGCAAGGACTCTGGAACAAACAAACACCTTCCCAGCCTGAAGCCAAGCAGATACTGACATTGGTAGGTTAGACAGGAGCCTGCAGAAATGCAGAAGAAGAAAATGGTCACTTTAACACACACCAATTTTTTTTCTAGGTCATTGGATTTCTTTCTGGATTAAATAACCTCATTATGTGTTATGGGCTCTGTGGAGAAAGTCTATTTAAATAGGATTGAAATGTTCTTTTGTCAAGATATTATGCTTGGCCTGGACATCGCTAATTGACAAGAGCATGTACAAGCAAACTTGATGCATTGCAAAAGGCCCCTGGACACATGGTTGTTCTGCAAAGTGTGTCTCACTGCCCAGGGAGAAAACCCTCTCACCAGAAGGATCCAGAACTCACTGGGTACTCCTTTGACTTTGATTTGATCTAATCATTCAGAGAACAGGAAACTTGGGGGCTTCTGGAAACATAGGACCCAGACTCATTTCCCTACATGTTGAGGAAACTCACTGTAGACTCCTTGGCTTCCTGCTTTCACCACACAGGATCAAGGGTTGATTCTGTGAAGACACCCCTTGAGACCTTCCATCTTGTGTCTATTAGTTGCCCTATTGGTGGTGGCTAAACACATGGGATCCAACCCTGACCCTGACACTCACCAGCTCTGAGCTGCTGGGCAATCTACTAAATTTGTTATGTGCCTTCATTTTCTCATCTGCAAAATGGAAACAATGACTTGCCTCATTAGGTTGTCCTGAGGGTTAAATGAGATGACCCAGGAAAAGTTGAGTCCCATGGAAAGCACTCAATGAATGCTGTCACTGACACTTGGTGTCTTCAATGGGGAGAGGGCTTAACTGGTAAGAGGGAAGATGTGGGGCAATTTGGAGAGAGAGTGTTTGTAGGCAAGTGAACACCATTCATTCTACTATGCAGCCGCAATGCATTGATCCCTGAGTGTCTGGAGCACTGTGCTAGTGCCGGAGGCAGTGCAGAACTGAGATCTTCTTTCTCATGGCACTTAGCTTAGGTGGAGCCTGATATTGAATAGGTGAATGCACACTGGGAGAAATGCAATCAAGGTAAAAAGGGGAACATGGTGAGAGGGACAGGTGTCGGGAGGGAGAGCCTTTCTGAGCTGGGTGGTCAGGGGTGCTCCAAGACTGGTAAGCCATGATATGAAGGAGCTGGCTAGGCAAATCATAGGGAAAAAAGCTTCCCAGGCAGAGGGAAAAGTCCCTAAGGAAGGTGAGAGCTTGGAGTACTCACAAAACCCAGGGAGCACAAGGGGCAGAGGTGTGGGCAGGGGCCAGATACCCAAGGTCTGCTGTTCTGCGCCAGGTTGAGAGGGAAGCAGATGTGGGCAGTGGGAGGTCATCCAGAGTGGCTAAGAAGAGAGGGGATAGACAAATCTGCACGGCTAAAAGATTGTTCCGGCCATGGTATGGTGGATAGAAGGGCTGGGGCAAGAAAGGAAGCAGGGAGAAAAATGAGGAGGCTATTGGGGTGACTCACAGAAGACTCAGTTTAGCACGTTGAATGACATACTGTGTCAGCCCTGTGTGTTGCTCTTTGGGGCAAGGATGACCCATGAGAAGGGGCTGTCTCTTCCAGTTGGTCATTCTGGGGCTCACGCTTACTTTCACCCCTGGCTTGGCTAAGCCCACTCACATCTCTGCTCATAGAGGAAGCCACGTGCAGTCTGTGTGTTTTTCCAGGCAGGAAAAGTCCAAGCTGCGTTTCCTGTCGAGCAGCCCCTTACTTCCTGAGTGGCCAGCTCTGCTCTTGCGTCAATCTCCCCGAACCAGAGTTCCTCTCTTTCCTGAGCACTTCCTGTCCCCATGGAGCAACTTCTCTCTGTTTCAATTAATCTCTGGCTACTCCAACAGCCTGATGTCCTGTTTTCCCATCCCCATCTCTTATCTCTGCCCTGCTTGTCTGCTTATCAGCAACTGAATGTTGGTCAGAGTCCTGCTCCTTCTGCCCTGATGTTCCAAGGTCAGTGGTGAGTGGAAGAATGGGTTCTTGTCACAGGGGCATTGTTTAGTCATTTGGAGAAGGACAGTTTGCCTGGACAGGTGGGACATGGCCTCAGTCTAGTGCAGGCCCAAGTGTTAAGATCTGTTCTAGTCTTCTGCGCTTAGAATGTGAGTGCCCCACAAGCGACTTTGGAAAACTGAAGAGCTCTTAGTCCCTTGGGTAGCAGCCCTATGGCCTGTAAGCTCCCTGAGATCAGAGCTTCTTAAAAGAATTCACAGAGAAATCGAGAGAGGAAGGATGAGAGAAATCTGACCAATAAATAGCCCAATGATGTTCCACGCCCTGTGATGGTTTCCAGGGCATGTTGGCTGTGTAATGCAAGCTAAAAGTAGGAATCCAACTCCAAAGAATACTTTTCCAGATTGGGATGTTTGGGTGGGGCAGGCAGTGCCTTATGCAGACACTTTAAGCAGAAGATAAAACTCAAATGGATAGCTAAAACCTTGAGCTCGCTTCCATAGTGGCAGCTCTGAACTGTTTCTTTTTCTTAAGTTCAGTCACCTTGGAGCTGTTTTGTAATTCTTGGTTGAGTTACTCTGAAGCTACCTCGTTCCATGCTGGCTGTCAGGCACTTGCCCTGGGCTGCCCTCTGGGCATTAGTAAACGCCTGATGGGGAGGGAGACCAAGAGGCAGCAGTCACAGAATAACACGGGAAGTCAGGGTCTGGGAGGTTCACAGTGTGCCAGAGCTGGAAGGGCCCCAGAGATCATCTGGTCTGTGGTTTTGAACTGCATTTAGTCATAGAACTTTTGGACAAGCAAAATCTTACCTGGAAAACTAATATGTTCAAATAGCCCAAAACAAGCAGGGCATGGTGGTGCATGCCTGTAATACCAATACTTGGGAGGCTAAACAGAAGGATTGCAGGTTCAAGGACAGTCTCAGCAGCTTAGCCAGGCCCTCAGTAACTTAGTTCAAAATAAGAAATAAAATAGGTCTGGGGGTATAGCTCAGAGGTAGAATGTCCCTGGGTTCAATCCCCAGTACTAAAAACCAAAAACTAAAAACAAACAGCCCAAAACAAATTGATCTGGCTCAAGTGGGGTGGGGATGAGGATGCATGGCTGCAGGCTTCTCACCTGAGCTGCCTGGTGAGACTTCTTTGAGGAACCCAGGGCTGACTTTGAAAATCACTGATGAGCTGAGACTTGCCTAAGGTCACCTACCCTTCGAGACTCATGCTTTAAGGAGGCTACATAGCCTAGTGACTTAGCCTGAAGCAGAACCCAGAACCCCAGACTTCCAACCTACAGCTCTCTCCCTCTTGCTCTCCATCTTAAACAGGAGTATTCTTTGGCCCTCAGTGTGGAGCCTCTCTAGGAGAGGAATTTCTGCTCTGAGATCCCCAGTGAGGTTGCTAAGATGTTAAACCTATTTCTTCCTCCCCTAGCTACAGTTGCTGGCACGAACTAAGGGTGCTGCTGGGAAGACTCACTCATTAAGGAGCCTCAGGTATACATGGATGGAAAATAAGTCATGTTGAGGATGGAGTGAGGCCTGGCCTGGGATGGGAACCATAGGATATGGGTTCAAAAAGCTGGCGGACTCCCCAGAGCTGCTTGCTACTTCTATATTGGAGGGTGATTAATCAGTTGTCTGTAAGTTTGGCTGCATAACAAACAACCCCAACTCTCTGTGGCTTAAGAAGCATAGGTTTATTTCTTCCTCATGCTGTGCCTGGGCTGTGTGTCAGCTGTGGTTCTGCTCTGTGTGTTTTCTCATTCCCTGATGTGCCCATTTCATTATGGCCGAGAGGAATCTCCTGCCTCTGAGCACACAGTCACATTTAAACTTCTGTTCAGACTTGAGGTGCTTCATGTCTTCTTATATTCCATTGGCCAAAATAAGTCACCATACCTGACAGTGTGGTGGGTCTTTGTAGCCATAAAGTGTGTTAGCTTTCCATGACTATAATAAATACCTGAGATAAATCAACTTATACAGAGAAAAGGTTTGTTGTAAATTATGGTTTGAGAGGTTTCAGTCCGTGGTCATTTGGCCCTGTGGTGGCACAGTACATCATGATGGGAGCCCATGGTGGCAGCCGGGATGCAAAAAAAGAGAGGAAGGAAGGGACCAAGGTCCCAATATTCCCTTCAAGAGCATGCCCTCAATTACCCAACTTCCTTCCAGTAGGCCCTACCTTGTATTGGTTCCATTGCCTCCCTATAGTGCCACAGTCTGAGGAACAAGTCGTCAATGCCTGGGCCTTTGGGGTCTATCCAAGGCCCAAACTATGGCAAAAGGCAAAGGAGAGAGATTGTATAATGCTCTCAAAGATAAGAGGGAGAGTGGTGAGTAATGGCACATTTGCTGCAAATGGCATTTTGGAGGGACTGGTGGGAGATATACAGGGTGCTTATTTCCATAGGACATAGTTTTTGAAGATAGAATGACCTTTTAAGAGCTCTGGATTCTAGCTCTTGAAGATTTTAAGCAAGTCTCTGCCCAGTCTCTCAGAGCCCTGGCTCCCAGACAATATTACATATTCCTTATGGGAGATTTCTGTTTCACCTTTTCTTTTCCAGAAGAGGATATGAGCCTGAGCTGGCTTGCAGAGGCAGCAATGGACATCCCTTCATGAGTCTGGCTGGGTTTGGTGCCCAGAGAGGCCAAGGAGCATCACTGAGTGATGCTGAGCTAAGGCCACGCTTTGTAGGGAAGTGGGCAGGTGGAAGGCCAGAATGATCATTCCCCTCACTACTGTCCCAGCACTCCTTTCCAGGAGTGGTATGTTTTGTACTTTACAATACTGCTTTGACAGATGGAAAATCAAAACAGAAACTCTTTGAGATACTGGGCTTCCAAACAATTCCACCTTCCCAGTGGAAATCAATGGATGCCTAACATTAATGGAGGTGTTTAGTATTTTTCATGGTATTGATTACTAGTAAGTCAAGAGTCAGGAAATCACTCTGCAGTGGGATTGTTGGGGATTCGGATCTGAGTTCCTTCGAGAAGTGCTGCTGCCGCCAACCAACCTTTTAACAGTGTCATCACCCCTGGCTTGGCAGAAAGCTTCACAGGAATCACCTGTGGGCTTCCAGGAGGCCTTTGAGCAAATACTGCTAAAGACTGCAAGAATTCCACACTGGGGAGTGCCAGTGGCTCTGAAGCCTGCTTGTTCTTCCACAGAAGACTTCAAAAGGAAACTGGGCCCTGGGTGGGAACAGGAATTCAGATGAAAAGGGACCTAAGAAGGAGCCAGGAAGCCACTTATTTTTATTTTTGCATGCAAATGGCTTTTCTGGTATTGCAAAACTAATGAAGAAAGGCAAGAGACGGGATCAAAAGTGTTTCAGGTTCCACTCTACGAAAGACAACCGTGTGCCAGGTCAGGTGGGAGAGGGTGCAAGGATGGAGTGAGTTTCTGGTGGTCCGGTCATGAGGAACTTGTGTTCCTCAGAAGTTGCTCAAGTTTCTACTTTTCCTCCAAACGTTTCATTTTGAAAGATTTCAAACTTACAAAGAAGTTGAAAGAGTAGCACAGGGAACAACCCAGATGTCCTTTGCCAGGACCTCACCATTGTTAGCATTTTGCCACATTTGTCTTATCTCTCTTTCTGTGGATACTTCTTATCTCCCTGAACCATTTGAGAATCAGGGACATTATGCTCTCTAAATACTTCAGCACATCTCTCCTAAGAGCAAAGACATTCTCCTGCAGAACCACAATATACTTAGCACCCATGGGAAAATCAATGTCAATACAATACTTTTATCTACAATCCTTGTTCATATTTGCCTGCTGGTCTCATGGATGTTCTTTATAGTAGGGTTCATCTATAGGGGCCAAATCCTGCCTGTTCTCATGAATAAAGTTTTATTGGAACACAGTCACGTTCGTTCACTTATGCATTGTCTGTGGCTGCTATTGTGCTACAGCTGCAGAGATGAGTAGCTGAGAAGGAGAGACGTCTCACAAAGCCTAAAATATTTTACCACCTGCCTCTTTACGAAAAACTTTGCTAACTCATATATTAGCATTGTGTCACCCAGGAGCCAATCAAGGCTCATATTTTGCTTAGGTTTTAAATTTTTAAAAATGTATAAATGATCCCTGACTTATGAACATTCTTTACATGCAAATGACAGTAGTCTCCCTGGCCTGCTTCCCTAAGACTTCATGCTCTGCTCACTCCATCCACATCTCCCATCGGTTCCTTATAAGATCTACAGAAGTCCTTACTGTCGTGACAGGGAAGTATGCATGCCCCATGTCTTTATTCCTTGTTCCTGCAGTTTCCTTTGCCTGTCTTAAAGATTTAGTGCAAGCCCCACCTCCAGGAAACATCCTGAACTTTTCTCACTTCCCATTCCTAGGACCCCTTTACCCTCCATGGGCTTGTCCAAACTCCCTAGACCTGCTGGATTTTCAGATGTAGCACTGTTATACACTAGTGTATTGATTTATCTTCTTTCAGTCTCACCATTACTTTGTGGAGGCCTCGAGGGCAGGAACCATGTCTTATTCTTCTAGATCTCCTCTGCGCCTAACATCAAGTCCTAAAGTGCTCAGTAATTGTTTATTGAATGGATTTCTCAGTGGCTCAAGGGCTTCTCTCCTATTCCCAGGCACACCTTAGGGATTTCTAGTCATCTCTTCCTCCTACCCCTTCCCTTCTCAGTGCCTGCCACTGAGATACTTACCCTCATGGTTGACGATTTGCATGTGGCTTTAGATCACTCTAATGCAAAGTAGGAGACAGGAAAGGAGAGCAGGTAGGGCACCTGAGACTTCAGCCTAGCAATGTCCTTCCTTCCCACCTCTGCTCCTCGGCATCCAGGGTCCCATCTCAACCCTCCACCACTCTACTCCAGGCTGCAGCCATCATTGGCGGGGATCTCAGACTCCACAGAGTGGCAGGTAGCATTAACAAGTGTCAGTGAACATTGAGTGCTGAGCATCATCTCACTTGATCTTCACAGACACCTGGAAAGTGGGCTTTGTCCCCTTGCTGCAGAAAAGGAAAACAAAGCACCTTACTGGTGGTCTCATGGTTAGGAAATGTCAGAGCTGGTATACAGACTGGGAGCTGTGTGATTGCAAACCCTCCCTCCCTGTCCCCTGCAGTGTACCATGATTTCCCTTGGAAGGGCTGATGCAGCACCTCCACTGACCCTGGCTCCTTGACCTACCCTCTGAAGGAATTTATTGTCTCCTGCATTGTTGAACTTTGGGGTTGGGTTCTAGTTCAGGGCTATCCAATAGAAGGAGTGTTCTCTGATGAAGGGGATGTCCTCAACCTGCTGTGTTCCAGTATACATCCAGTAGCCATATGCCACTTATGAGCCCTTGAAATGTGGCTAGCGTGACTTGTTTAATTTTAATTAGCATATTTAATTTAAATAGCCACATGTGGCTAGTGCCTGCGGCAGTGTAGGATGAAATCAGCTGAGTTCATTCTGGATAAATGCAGTGTGTGGGGTGGGTTAGCACAGCTTCCATAGAGGAATTGGCATTAAATGCCAAACAACCCGATTAGCAACCAATTTGTTCTGGAGTTGGGACCGCCCATATTGTGCCGCTCTGATGTTTGTGGGTGAGGCAACTCACTCTTCCACTTGAACAAGGCAGAGAAAATCCTGAGGGCCGGAAGCAAGAAAAGGAGCCGTGGAAAAGAAGACCCAAGGGACCTCAAATGGTGGAGCTGTTAGATATTTACTTTAGTGACAGTCCTCCTCCGGGCGCTTGTCTCTGATCCTTCTGGGGATGTGGGAATGCAGAGCTGAATTTGGCTTTCCAGCTGGAGCAGACTCCCAGGAAAATGCCTGTTCTCTTAGGGCCTGGCTAGGGGTTCTTAAGCTGGGCTATTCATCTGGAGGCAGTATGAGCAATGCTTACAAACCTGGGATTTGGGGCCACACATTCTGAGGTGAAAGCTTACAATTTCAGTGGCCTTGGGCAAGTTATTTCACCCCTGTGCTCAAGTTTCTTCAACTGTAATGCGGGGTGAACATTGTAACCCCATAACCTCAAGAGGCCCTTGAAGGAGCATGGTGCCTCAGGAGCACCCAGCATCCAGTAGACGGTTGCTGGTTTTTAGGGCATTGGTGCAAGCCATTGGTGCTGCAATGTCAGATCCTCAGAGCCCTTTATCTTCTGTTTTCGGCTTTTCTTTCTTTTTCCTTTTTTCCTACTGACAGTTTCTGGCTTTTCAGAACTCAAAATACTTTTGGGAGCTTTGCAAAAATTTGCTCCCAAATCCTGGGAAAGGATGTCTGTTTTCTCTTCTCATCTCCCTCTCTCTGGATATTTATAGTTCTGGATAGAAAAGAGCTGCTTTGATTTCTCAGAATAGTTTCCACAAAAGTGTGGTGTTGGGGGTGGGTAGGTGGGTGGAGAGAGTGTTAGAGTTGGCATTAGAAGGTCTGGGTTTGAATCCTGTCTGCCAACTTTGTGACCTCCAGCCCCAACCCCATGCCAGGTAAACCTCATGGGCCTCAGTTTCCTCACTTGTGAGATGGAGATGGAGCAGTTGTCAGGTGAGATGATATAGCACTTTGCCTGCACCGAGAAGTTGCTGTAAATGCCAGTTACATCTGAGCGTCAAAATCCTTCTTCTGCAGCTTCACTGTTCAGACTCACAAGTGGAAAACTACTTGGGGCCCTTCCTGGTGGGGCTCATGGCTGAGAGCTGTCTGGAAGCAGTCTTCAGAGTTCTGCAGTTAAAGGCACCAGGCCCTGTCTTCCCAGCTCTTGGCTGTTCCTTTGCCACGGGTCCTTATTTAGACAACTGGAGCAAAGCTTCTGGAAAGAACAGGCTGCAGGCTGAGCTGAAGTTGCCCTGTGGGAATCAAGTCAGGGAGAGTCAAGTCCCCGCAGGCAGAGGCACGAGGTAAAGAACTGAGCTGAGGAAGATAACTTGGAGCCCGATGTCTAGTGGGGCAGGTCCCCTGCCAACTGCTTCCTGACTCCCTGAGGGTTCTCTCTAGGGTCTGGTGAGGAGACAGCTCCTGGGCTGGGGGAGTCTTGTTTTCAGGGAGGAATAAAGCAGAAGACAGCAGGAAGAAGTTGGTAAATTGTAGAAAATACACAGGTTCCCACGTGTGACCCTCCATCTCTGAACTTAGTGAGGACCGTAGGGGAGACTGCACAAAGCCTCAGACAGGTGATGCCAAGGGAAAGCCATGGCCCACGAGAGACAGACCCCATTCAAGGTTTTTTCTGCCACTTTCCTGCATGTGACCCGGCCCAAGATGAATAGCCTCTTAGCCTGGAGGTACTCAACATTAAATGAGGATTAAAGATGTGGCGCTTAATATTTGGATGAACTTAAGTGAACTTTTTCCCCTGTGGCATTTCATAACAAATAATACATTGTGTGCTCATCTGCCGGCTCACTTTGCTATTTGCAGAAGCCCACATGGGACCGTCGATGGAGCTTGGGATGGTGCTATGCTGTGTGCCACCGGCTTGGTGGGGTGGGGGCTGGTGGTAGTGACAGTGGTGGGTGCTTCCAGGACAAGTCATGAGGCCCCAGTCCTGTGTACGGGAAGGCCTGCCATCTAGGTCATGAGATAGGTTGAATTGTGTCCCTGTAGAAAAGTTATGTTGGAGTCCTCACTGACAGTATCGCAGAAGGTAACCTTATTTAGACATAGAGATTTTATGGAACTAGTCTAGTTAAAATGAGGTCATTAGGGTGGGCTCTCATCCAGTAGGACTGGTGTCCCTATGAGAGGGGTAAATTGGGACATGGGGGCACATGCAGAGGGAAGACGAGGTAACTAGACAGAGGGAGAGGACACCATCTCTGAGCCAAGGATGGAGGCCTAGGGTGGATCCTTCTCTCAAGTTCTCAGAAGGAATTTCTCCTGCTGGCACCATGATTTGGGTCTTCTATCCTTTAGAACTGTGAGAAAACACATTTTCATTTTTTAAGGCTCCCCATCTGTGGTACTTTGTTAGAATAACTCTGGCAAATGAATATAGGTAGTGGCCCCACACCTTCATTAAGAGAAGAGGTGGCCTATGTGGGCACACGGGTGGCCTGGCCAGTCCTGTCCTTCATCACTGTGTGTCCTGGGCAGGTTCCCTCACCCCTGTGAGCCACTGCTTCTTCCTCAGGACACCGGTCAAGCTAATTTCTGCCCTCCTATACCTTCGTGATGAGGTGAGTTGGGAAGGTGGCTGTTATCCATTCTCCTATCCTGTTCTCGGCTCCCCTTTCCAGATAGACAGTTCCCCTGCTAGTTGGCTCTGCCTTGAAGCTACTCACTCCCTTGCTGCTTGGGACTTTTGGAGGCAGGACCACATCCTAAACCCTGGAAGGTTTTGAGGAAGATCTCTCGGCACAGTTCTGTGTTGAAGCTGGACCAGAGAAGCCTCCCTCAGCGATGTGCTTTTGGGATGAATTAATGAAGGAACCAACTTTTACTAGACATCTGATCTTTGCCTGGCTCTGCTGGGCATTCACATTTGCTTTCTCATTTAATCCTTACCACATTCCTATGAAGTAGGTATTTTTATTCCCATTTGGCAGACTGGGAAACTGAGTGTTGGAAGGCAAAAGTAACTTGTCCAGGTCACCTGGCTTACAAATGGCCATGCAAAGATTTTAATAGGAATTGTGTGATTCTATGCATGTTTCCTTTCCTACAACTTGGTGCTTCATTTGAAGAAGAAAGATTAGTTTTGATCCCAGAATATGGATTTACCTGCATGGGGTTGTGGGTAGAGGTAGAGAAAGGCCCTCTCTGGAGCTGCTTTTAAGAGAAGGTGGCTCTGCCCTCGTGAGTCCTGAGTTCCCTTCCCTTCTCCTTCCCCTCCCTTCTCCCTGAAAAAGGCACCCAGCAGCTACCGAGGCTGTTGTTTCTTCATGGATTTTTAATAAAGATGATAAATGAACCAAGAATTGATAAGAAAAGGCAAATGGTACTTGGGTTATGCATTATTCTAGTAAAATGTATTTTTCACTGCAGGTCTTAAGCAACTTTTTTTTTTGTTGTTAAAATGCCATCACAGAAGGAAAGGTTAAATAAAATGAGTTTTCCATGGCAGCAGTATCGACCCCGGGGCCTCTGCAGGACAAGACCCTTGGGCAGCTGAGCCATAAGCTTTGCAGACTCCCCGGTGGCAGAGTTGTGGCAATTATGCCAATGGCACCTTTTTCTCAGTAAGAAAGCTAAAAGAGGGGCTCTCTGAGAAAGGCTGGCAGGGCTCTGGAGGCCTGGTGGGGTCTGAGGACCTAGGAAAGGGGCCCTCTCAGCACTCATAAGGTGACAAGGCACAAGAACTGCCCATTAGTGGTGAGCTGCCTCAGTTTCCAGCACCACAGCACCTGCCCTGGAGCCTGCAGCCACAGGAGACCGGTCAGAGGTGGGGGCAGAGTCTTTCTTGGGCTCCCTGCTGGCTCTGATGGAGGCTTCTCCCACAATCAGGACCCAGAGAGCTTGCTTTGGTCTGATATCCCCAGGGAGACCTGCTGTCCTAGGCCTTAAAGTCACTGGGCACCAACTGTGAGTTGCCTCCCATATTAAGGTTATTTTTCTTCCTGAAGCTGCCTCAAGCAAGTGTGTCTGTTGTGATTTGGGAAGATCTTGTCACGACTCTTCTGTACATTGCATCCTGTGCTGTCACGGCCCATCCCATCCTGTTCCACTCCATGTATTAAACACTCATGAGGGTTCCCTCCATGCCAGGTCCTGTTCTAAGTTCTGGGGGCACAGAGATGGCCAAGCCTTGGCCCCTGCTGTGAAGAAGCTCCCCTGGTCAGAAGGGAAATAAGTGGACAGTTATAGTGTGAGGCCATGATGGATGAGGAGATGAGCCCCCGCCTGGGAATATATCGAGGAGCAGAGGTGGGGTTGGTGGCCAGGGAAGGCTGCCTGGAGGTGACTATTGAGCTGAATTTTCAAAGGCTGGATAGTAGTTTACTAGGCAAACACTGAATCTCTAAATGACATTTGTAGAGAGCTTGCTGGGCGCTGGTCTGCATTCCTAACATTCCACATCCCTCACCTCATTTACACCCCTCCTAGGCAGTGCTCTTATGGTTACCTCCGTTTTCCAAATGAGGGAGCACAGGCTCAAGTGGTAGCACCGAGGAGGTGCTGGAGCTGAGGTTCAAGCCCAGGCAGGTGCTGGCTCTCATGCCCAGGTCTTACGGCCTTGCCAGGGAGCCGTTCCAGACTCAGAGAACCATACTGCCCTTGACCATGGAGTAGGCTGCAGGGGCTGCAGCAACTGCTCCTGAAGTACCTCTCACTAACCTTGCTCTCAGCCTGTGATGCAGTGGAGAGGCAGGAGCAGTTGGACCTCCTGGTGCCCTCTGGGCCAGGGAAGCTGGCGAACCAGTGCTCATCAGCAGAAGAGAGCCTCGCCCAGCCCTCTGCTGCTGGGGCTGCAAGCCAGGAAACTCTGAGCCTGGGCTGGATTTTCCATCCCTGGTGTCTGTGGAAGGTGGTGAGTGCTGCATGGCTCTAAGCAAGAGGCAGAGCCATTCCTGCTGTTGCTTGTCCCAGGCCCTGGGCACACCCAGCCTCCACCCATGGGTAGATCCCTCCTACAGAGCCTGGCTGCAGCTTGTGTGACTCCTCGGCAGGCCTATGTAGTCACGTGGGCTGGGGTATGTGCAGGCATTCTGCAGTACTCACTTGTCTGTTTCTAGAGAAAATCAAGGGTTCCATTGCATCTGTTACAAGATGCTGCCTTTTCTCTTTTTTAATATGCCACCAATTCTAAGACTCATCATCGATTTAATAATACTTTCTCAGAGGAAAAAAAGAAAAACTACCGCATTAAAGGTACACACTAATCGTAGGATTCATCACTAATCACCGTTTCAGAAACATCGCAATGTCAAAAAGAAATGAGCATCTTGGAATCTGGGGATATGATATTTTCTAAACATTGTGGCAGGAAGAGGGCACCTGTGCGGGGAGTTTGTCTGAGAAAGGGTGGTCCTGGCTGAGTTGACAAGAGTGGGGTGATTGAGGTCCATGTCCATCCATGTACCTTTGCCTTGGCTGCCTTCCATTTCAATCATCCAGGCCTATTTGGGGTACATTTCAAGTAGCTCAAACACACTCACAGCTGTATTCATTCTTCAATTGAGCTTGACAAATAATTAGCTTGCACTTGAAGCCGGGGAAAGGTTGAACTCAACAGATACACCAGGTTCTGGCTGCGATCACCAGGTACATCGCTCATCTTCTTGATGGTTGGGTGGTCACTAGAGCCAGCCATGTGGCATGAGAGCATCTTGCTCTCAGAGCCAAGGGACCTGGACTGAAATCCCAGCAACCTTCGACACAATTGCTTTGTCTCTCTGGATCCTAGATTCCCCTTCTGTATAGTATGGATGCAAAACAACAAAACCAGCAGCTAACATGTTCCTGAATGCTTAGCACGTGCCATACATTGTTCTACGTTTCTTATAGATACTAACTCATTTAATTTCCACAGTAACCCTATGAGGTACATACTGTTATCTCCATTTTTCAGTTGACCAAACAGGTACAGGGCAGTTAAAATTTTTCCCAAAGTCACACAGATATTAAGTGGCAAAGATAAGAGTTGAATCCAATCTTTCTGGTAATAGGGTCCATGCTATTAACAATAAGGGTAATAGATTAAGGCAATAATTACTACATTTAAAAAATATAATATAACCCTTTGAAAATGAAATCTAACACAGAGCTCCAAAACTAAAACAGATAAAATGACAGTCCTTCTGGTTAGAGATGGGTGAGGCCCAGAAACTCTCCTGTTTGCAGAGACCTGGAGGCAGGTCTGTAGCATCCTAGAATATCTTGAAAGAGCGTGAAAATAGCTGGACTGGGTAGTCTTCAAGGGCCACCCAGTGCCAGTACCCTGGGATCATCTGGGAAAGATACATGGTCTGGCACCAGAGCTTCACTGAGCCTCTTGCACAGAGTAATGACATGCTCCACTTCTGTCTAATATTCTTGAAATATTTGTTCAACATTTAATTTGTTGGGGACAAGGAGAAACATTTTCTGGTAATAAAATCCACACACCTTTTTCTTTATATTCTTTAGACTATAAAATGCACCGAACATAACATCTGAAATTATTTGGGATTGTAGTTTCACTGCACATTTTTCCATTGCTCATAACTGGATGATATTAGCCACTCATTAGCTAAAGAGAACAGTAGCTTACACTGACACTTCATAAAATCTTTACTGTATGCAAACAGTACTGTGTTCTGCTTTACTCTTCAGAATTTCAACTGGCAGAAGCTGCCAAGTTCAAGAGTTAACGGGTATCATGTTGGTGATGTACTCTATCAACATTTTTGCAAACCTTATAGGTGACACTCCAGGCAGCCATGAGGGCTGCCATATATGGGATTCAGGGCATATACTATGATAGTCTAGGGGTAAACTACAATGTGAGTGGCCTCCCCTTGAGTTTTATAACCTGCATAGTCCTGATGACTGATTCCTTAATCGAGCAATGGAGTTAATTAATTTATTAATCCACACAATAGTGGGAACCCTGGGCTAATTTCTGTCCTCACTTCACTGTGTATACTCCAGCAACTAATGCCACTCCCTTTTTGCCTTAGTTTCCTCCTTTAAACCTAAAGTGTTCAAGATGACCTCTTAGGTCTTATCAAATCCATGTGATGGTTTTCCTCTATCTATGAACTGAACACTGATGGTCCGTTGATTTCTGATGTTGGCCTGTGTCAGATCTAGGTCACAGGGCTGAAGAAGGGAGAAAATATAAATCAGATTAATTCCCAGGTAATGCTGCTCTGCATTTTCCCAGACTGTAGGCTCTTTCCTATTATATGCTGCAAATATTTGTAGAAGAGTCTATATTTTTGAGAAAGGGGTCCTTGCTCCAACAGAAGCATGTCCCTAGCCAGGCTGTTCCATCTGACCATGGAGTGTGTCTGAGGAGGGTCTTGATCTGAGGAGGCTCTGGACATGGGAGGTGTACCCTTGCAGGAAGGCTTGCTCATTGCCTAACTGTTCTGGCAATTCCATTAAGGAAATGAGGTAAGTCTGGCAGGACATGTACTTGGTGGGTGTATTCATTTCCTGGGGCCACCATAATAAAGTATGCAGAGTAGGTGGCTTAAAACAACAGGAATTTATTTGCACAGTTCTAGAGGTTAAATGGCTGAAATCAAAGTGTCAGCATGGCTGTGCTCCCTCTGAAGGCTCTAGGGAAGAATTCTTCTTAGCTCCTGGTGGTTCCTGGCAACCCCTGGTGTTTCTTGACTTATAGATGCATGACTCCAATATCTCCCTCAATATTTAGATGGTCTTTTTTCAGTACTTGCTATTGAAGAGGTCAAGGTCATTCTACCTCTGAGCTACACCCCCAAGCCCTTTTTATTTTGAAACAGGGTCTCGCTAAATTGCTGAGGGTGCTGCTAAGTTGCTGAGGCTGGTCTTGAACCTGCAATCCTCCTGTCTTAGTCTCCCACAGTAGTGAGACTATAGGCATGCACCACCACACCCGGCAGCATTCTTCTTTTTGTGTTTTTGCTTACCTCTTTTATCATTTTATAAGGCCATCAGTCATTAGATTAGGGTGAACCCTAATCCACTGTGACCTCAAGTAGTTACATCTGCTAAGACCCTATTTTTCAGATAAAGTCACATTCTGAATTTCTGGGTATATGTGAATTCTGGGGAGACATTATTCAACCAAGTGCAGTAGACCAAGTATAGTGGGCTCCTAGTGCCCAAATCTTTACCCCTGATGTAATTCTCTTACACCCTCCCATGGGTGTCACTAAAGGTCTATAATCTTCTTTGTCTACTGTAGACGCTAGAGCTATGAGATACCTAGAGCCAACTCTTCTCTTTTCTTTTTTTCTTTTCTTTCTTTTTTCTTTTCTTTTTAAACCTCTGTCCTGTTCTCTGTGACTCAAAGACCAGCAAGTTCTTGCAGTGCCCTGAAATCATATCAGGCAGGAGAGGTGCCATGTGTCATTTTGCATCTTCTTTAACCACCTCGGGCTTCATTTATCCATCTGACAAACATCTATAAGTCTTCTGTGTGCTGGGCATGTGTTGAACCAGGAATGCCATGTAAATGGGAGTGATGATGGAACTTTGGTCTCAGTGGCCAGTCACAGACTTTAAAGAAGTAGACATAGATATGTAATGAACCATCCTTCCATGATAAGTGATGTGAAGGTGAGAAAGAGCCCTGAAAGGTGGGAAGTCCATGCTTTAGCTAGAGAAGGGAGGGAGACCCTCAACTTGACCATGACTGCTGAATGCTCGACAGCAGGTTAGAGTCTGAACCAAAGGCTTCGCGATCCAGCTCTCAGGTCCAGACACAGCTGTATGAAAACCTCACCTCACCTGTGCCATGGGGAGCCCTGTGCCCTGACAGATGGCTTGGCCCCCTGACTGCCCCAGATGCCATCTATCCTCATTAACTGTTGCTGAGGGAGGATCTGTTCGGAACATGATTTTGACAACAAGAATGATGCTCTGGAACCTTAAAACCCAAAATGGAAGCATAGTAAGGAGGAAAGAGGTTGGGACAGACCAGCATGGCCGTGTGACCTTTAGCAAATAATTTGACTTCTCTGAACTTCATTCTCCCCTCTAGAAAGTGGGGATCATATTGCTCACCTCAGAGCTCTGTACTCAAGATTCAGTGAAGCAAAACTGTCATGTAGCTGTGCTTACAAAGATCAGTTCAATTCTGTCCACTCATCAAGACCCCTCCATAAAACAGTCCCATTTTGTGGACCAGGGAAGCTTCTGAAACCTGTCTGCACACATGGAAGGCTCTGGATAAATGTTTGTGGATTGAGGAGGCAATTGTAGCAAGTGGCTGCTTGTTCTGAGCTGCTCAGCAGCTCTGCTGTTTGGAGGATTCAGAGGGAATGAATTTTCTCTCCGGATCCACACCACAAGTGTCCTTTCCCTTGGGAAGGTCCCTGGGAGAGCTGGGAAAGGTCTGCTGAATGAGTTCAGAGCTTCAGAAGCTGCTACTGAATGTCTCTGCCAGCAAGGATCTTAACCTGTTGGAAATGGCAGGGTGCAAGAATTACTTCACAAAGAATAACTGGCTTTCCCCCAAATCAACAGAGCAGACTAGAGTCAATGCAAAGCCCAGGAGGGTGTTGTCATAGGAGACTCACACTAGATCCTGGGTGTTAGCGGCACACTTGCTGGCACATGCTCACACAGGGGTTGATGTTCTCGTGGTCTGACTCCATTAAGTGCTGGAGCATGGATTAACGAGGGTTTGGGGAAGAGAAGGAGCCTGTTCCTGGCAAATGCTTACATCATGTAAAGAAAATCCTCTCGAGCTAGATCGCCTGAAAAAAGAGGCCCCTGCGGCCTATTGGTTGTAAGAAGGTCCCAGGTCCTTGGCAACTTGATTGGCAGGAGTGATGGAGTGGGCAGAGGTATGGGCTGTCAAGTCTTCCTCTGTGCTGCCCTGGGCCAGGAATCCCTTCAGGGATCCTTAGCAGGGCTCATGATTCAGAGTCCTTATGTCTAATCCTGTTAGCTCCAAGTTTCTTGGCCTCTTTGAGTCTGTCCCCACCTCTGTAGAATGGCAATAATGGTAAACACTTCATTGAGTTGTTGGTAGGATTTAATGAGACCATGATTCCGAAGTGTTTAGGAAGTGCTGCAAGGGTAGGTTCAAGGGTTGAGTTTGACCAGCAGGCTGCTCAGGACCGGCCCCTGGTGCTCCTCACCCCTCTCTACCTGTTCCTAGGCCCCTCATGCCTTTGCTGGGGGGAGGGGGAGCCCAGACACTGTCAGAACAGGCCTTGCAGGCTTCATGTCTGGCTCTTCTTGCCTTTACCTTAGCATCTTCCATAAGGGTGTCTGGGGAGAGATGGGTGTGGATAAGCCACTGAGGGAACCAGCCTCACTTCTTTCCACCCAGCTTCTGAGAGAGCTCCAGTTCCCAAGGTGTGCCCACGGAACACTGGCTCCATGCCAGACTCCATGGAATAGCATTCTGTGGACAAATACATTTGAGCATCTTTTGGGAAATTATCTAGACATAGTCATCCCTGGGTACCAGTGAGGGATCAATCCCAGGACCCCCCACCAAGGAGACCAAAATCCAAGGATGTTAAGTTCCTTATATAAAATGAAATAGTATTTGCATAAAACCAACACACATCCTCCCATATACTTTAAATCATCTCTACACTACTGATAATACTTAATAAAATGTAAATGCTATGTAAGTAATTATTACACTGTGTTGTTTAGGGAATAACGACAAGAAAAAAGTCCATACAAGAAAAAAGTCTGTACATATTCAGTGCAGATGCAATATACAAAAATTAAAATTAATTTCAATCCAATCCGTGAATGGGAGCTGGTAGATTTGGAGGGCCAACTGTACATAAACTACACTAAAGGCTTGAAGACACTAAATATTAAGAAAGCCTGGTTGCCTTTCAGGGTGTCTTAAATGAATTCAATCACAGATGTCTCTCTCCCTGCCCCTACCCCCATTTCCCCACATACCCCTGCTAATAGTCACAGAAAATACCCCAAGCACAGATTATGGGTGTCTTTGAGGCAGCCTGTGCCCCTGACTCCTTGTAACCCCCACATCTCTCTGCAGAACCTCCCCCATAGTGATTGTGCTTTCTCTAGAACTCAATGGCTCCTGGAGAAGAGGGCTGGGCTGGGAAAAAGGAGAGCCAGTTGACTGGGGAGATGTTTGTGGGGGACATGGGCAGCAGTGGCAGCTGCTCAGGATGCCAGGGCTGGAAGTGCTGCTGTCTTAGTGGGTACCTAGGTACCTGGCACCAGCCTGGCAGAGAAGATGGGAGGAAGCCTGGTGTCAGTGGACGGTGTCACCACCCATGAGGACACATTGCTCACCAGAAGATTGATTCCACTGGCCTGTAACTGGCAAATCTTGTGTAGTTCTGAAGGGCTGCGTGGGGCCAACGATGCAGAGGGAGAGCAGTAATCAATGTATAATTATGACAGTATCAGGCAGGCAGAGCAGGGAGCAGCCCAGTCTTGTGTGGCAAATTCTCCAGTGCTCCCTGAGGGATGTGCCCATGCATTTGCTAGGAGTTAAATGGATTTTTCAGGCCACATTTGTGGACTTGCAATCAGGGATATGCAGGCAGCTTTAGCAACCAGCAACAGCAACGGGAGCTTAGCAGAAAGTAAAACTTCAGAGGAAAACTATGCAGAAGGATGCAGAGGACAGCTGGTTAGCAATGTTTCCTGGGACAGGGTCCCAGAGTGGTGGAGAGCTTGGTGTCCTGTAGTTCTCTCCCTATTTCTCCTTTCTGCTATGGGCCTGCCCATAGGTCTCTCCTGTTTCTCCTTCCAGTGAGTTCCAAGGACATTTGTTATCCCATGGCTATTCCTCCTGTCCTCTACATAGAGGCAGGGCCCAGTCTTGGATTCCCTTTGGCCTGTGAGATTCTGGGAGGTGCCAGCTGGAAGAATTTTTGCAGACCCTGATCCCATCTGCCTGGGGATAAGGCAGACCCCATGGAGGGGACTTGGGAGGGGCAGCCCTACTGGTTGGTAGTCTTAGTTCTCAATCAGGAAGGCAAAGTCTGCATTAATGGGGCTGGCCTGAAATCCCCAAGAAGTAGGAAGGTTTGCTCAGGATGCCAGAGCCTGGTCCTGGGCATGTGGGAAGACCCAGTCTGGAAGAGGTGTGATCAAGAAAGGGGAGTCAGGGCTGGGCGTGGTGGCGCACGCTTGTAATCCCAGTACTTTGGGAGGCAGAGACTGGAGGATCCGGGTTCGCGGCCAGCCTCAGCTCTCTCTCTCTCTCTCTCTCTCTCTCTCTTTCTCTCTCTCTCTGTGTCTCTCTGTCTGTCTGTCTGTCTCTCTCTCTCTCTCTCTTCCTGTCTCTCTCTACCTAGTGAGGCCCTCCACAACTTTGTGAGACCCGGTTTCAAAATAAAGTATAAAAAAATAGGGCCGGGGGTGTAGCGCGGAGGTAAAACACCCCTGGGTTCAATCCCCGGTACCGAAAAAAAAAAAAAAAAAGAAAGGGGAGTCAGGCCGAACTGTAGGGAGTTCTCAACTTGAAAATATGTCAGAATCACCCAGAGGGCTGAAATGCAGATGGCTGGGCTTGATTCCCCAGTGCTCTGGGTTCAGAAGGTGTGCAGTGGAGCCCAGAATTTGCATACCTAATAGGTTCCCAGAAGATACTAATGCTGTTGGTCCTGGGTCAACAGCTTGAGAACTTGGGGTCTAGACTAAACTTTAGTAAGGAAGCTGAGCACAGAGCCATGCCTGGGGGTGAAGTCAGGTAATGTGCAGCTGTCAGCCTGGCTCCTGACAGTGACAGATCTGCCTGGGGTGGCCCAGGAATGTGGGAGGGTGTCAGAGCTGATGGTGGGGCAGAGGTGGAGATGAGGGGAGGCCCCCCTGGAGTTTGATAAAGGAGGCTCCCGCCTTCCCTGAGAAAAGCCCGCAGAATCACGCAGAAGCTGCATTGTTGAGTCCAGCCTCTAGCCAAGGACAGGTTAAGTGAGGGTGAGTGTCTCTGGGGATTCCTTTGTCCTCGGTGGTATCATAGCTTCCCCAGCTCATCCACAATAAGTCTGCCTGTTGTATCCCACAGGGAGCCAGAGTCCAGGTGAGACCCAAAATGCTTTCTTGTATTTAGCCCTAACCATGAGGCTCAGCAAGGTAAGGTGGCCCCAGGTCTCAGTCATCAGGAAGCAGGGTTGGGTTTATGAGCACTGGGCTGCCTGTGTGCTCTTTATATCCACTCACCATCTGCTACCCACCAGGCCCTGTTCAGGGCATAGAGATGCTGGGATGGACCAAACCAGGGCTGCCTTTGAGAAGCTCCTGGTCTTACTGGGAAAACGAAAGTGTAACTTCTCTTTAATACACGGTGGGTACAATTATGAATGTCCAAAGAGTTCTGGAGATGAAGGGGAATCACTAGCTTTCTGGGGTCCTGGGCTCCTCTCTACAGTTGGCCCTGGCAGGTGAGTGG
This sequence comes from Glis glis, assembly GCA_004027185.1. Classification (NCBI taxonomy): domain Eukaryota; kingdom Metazoa; phylum Chordata; class Mammalia; order Rodentia; family Gliridae; genus Glis; species Glis glis. The sequence goes on along the minus strand of PVJS01012247.1, from coordinate 16,063 downwards.
GGTGTGTGACTACAGCTCTCATGTGACACCGCTCACAGCCCAGAAACCCTGACTCCTGAAGAAGACAGGAGCCTCCAGAGACCCAGGCTGCTTTCTCCCTTTCCTCCTATTCGGTGAATATACTTATAAATACATCATTTTTTCCTTTATAGAATTTATGAGTCCAGCCTAGGAAGTGAGTGGTCACCAGTGGCTCTCCTGGGTAACCCTCACCAGCTTTTCCAAAGCCTTCTGCCTGCTTTGTCCCTGCCAGGGAAGGGATCTGCCATGACCACCCAGTGAAGGCCACTGCACCTTTAATTCCAAGGAAGCTGAAAGACTCCAAGTTCTTAGAGATTTGCAGGCTTTTTGAATCTGTATCTGCTCCGTGACTTCAGAGATAAGGTCTGGCTTTAGAGGTCCTCATGGCAGAAGGAAAGGCATGGGGTTTGAATTTTGCTTGTGCTTTTCCTTCAGGACGGAGAAGAGAACACTTTGTCCACGACAGACCTCTGTTGCATAAGATAAAAACAGAAAATCAGGTTTGGCCCAAATATAAATAGATAGCAGCTCTATTTAGTTTACTTTTCCTCAGAGAGAAATAGAGTATTGAACTGACCCACTTAAGAAAAAAGTTTATTCTTCTTTATATAAATAAAATGAGCTATTATAGAGTATTTGGACAGTATTTTTGGTGTATTTCCTTTTGGATTTGTGTCTTGATTGGGGGGGTAGTTCTGTAAAGAGTTTTTTCTTATGTCCATGCTTGGATTACCCACTGAAATGTGACTGTTTCAGTGAAATGTTCCCTCTCCCCAGGAAAGGTTAGTGCATGCCCCAGTCTGCATCCTTACTACAGCCGAGTTTGCACCCTCCACGGAGCTTTTCAGGATAACAATTATATCTCCATTAGGATAACTATTTGCTTACTTGTCTGATTTCCCTAGAGCTACAGTATTCAAGATGGCAGCCACCAGCTCCATGCAGCTATTTAAATTAAGTGGAATTAGATCAAATAAAAAACTCAGCTACTCTGTTGCACAAGCTATATTTCAAGTGCTCCATAGACACATATGATTGACAGCTACCATCTTGGATAGTGCTGATCTAGAACATTTCCTTCACAGAAGTTCTACTGGATAGGGCTGCTCTAGACTGTGCACCCCCATGTACACAGGATTACCACGGTCCTTACCTGTCTCGTGTCACTAAGTTTTTTGTGCACCTGAATTCTGGGCATCTAGTGAAACTTTGGAAATGATCTGTTTCTAAACTATGGCCAATTAGGGAGAGAGAAAGAGGCAGGTGGCAGAAAGAGAAAACATAAGATTTCATAAGAGTCCTGGGTGACAAAGTGGGACATTGGGGGGTGACTCAGTTCTAGGCACAAGAGGCTGGCCAAGGTCCCCCAACTGTAGGGTGCAAAAAAATCAACATGTCTAATTGGAAAGCTATGAAAATGGAACTCCCCGAGATCACCTTACATCTTTTCCTGAGAGCCCCAAGCATGGAGGCCCCATGGGAAGTTCTGTCATCAACCTGCACATCTGGGAGATAGGAGTCCAGGGAGGGATAGCAGCTTTGGTACCCTGTGTTCCCAGCTGGGCTGGCACTACCTGTACCTGCTCTCCCCGGGGGCTCACAGGTCCCGTCCCCAGTCCTGTGTCTTCCTTGCCTAATGCCTTCATTTGTAATACTCTGTAATGCTAGTAAATACTTTGCTTTCTGGGGCTGTCACCAGAATCTTGTGCTTAAATGAAAGCAAACAGCTAGGACTGGTGGCACATACCTGTAATACCAGTACATGGGAGACTGAGACAGGAGAATCACAGCTTCGAGGCCAGCTTCAACTACTTAGTGAGGCTCTCCGCAACTTAGTGAGACCCTGTTTAAAAATAAAAAATAAAATGGGGCTGGGGGTGTAGCCCAGAGTTAGAACACCCCTTGGTTCAATCCCCACTACCACAAAATAAAAGAAATTAAAGGAACCAAAGCCTGCCATTCCAATGGCATCTTCCACTGTGCAACAGGAGGCTTCTTTTCTAGCAGACTGCTGTGGCCTATCAGGATGCTGGGAAGCTGGGCTTTTTGAGAAGTCAGATCAACTAGGATAGGTCCTTGAATGTTTCCCCAGAACTTCTTCCTCCCCTCTCCATCCTGCTTCAGGGTAGGCTGAATAAAGGAAGCTATAAGGATATTTTTGCAGGCTGGGCCTCCTACAGAGGAGGAAAAAGGGGAGGCAACATTTAGGGTCCTGGTCCAGACTCTAGGATTGTAGCTAGACTAGTTCAAAGAAGGTGGTTGCCTGGTAACCACCACTTAACAGAAACACTACCTGTGCTGTATGCAACATGGAGGAAGAACTGGAGATAATGGGAGAGTTGTAGGCCAGAAAAGCTAGCCAGATTCGAGGCTGGAAAAGAACTCAAGGGCCAAGGTAGCCTTTGCCAGAGTCTACTTCTGACCAAGGACTGGGTCAAACATTCCATTTAGATGGCAGCAGCCACTTAAAGAGGCTGGTGTGTGGGCAGAATGGCTGCACACCCACTGTTTGGCATTGATGCAGAGGAAGTTGCCTAGAATGCACACCAAGCCTTTTGAGGTCATCCACTGTATCAATTAGAATTAGGTTCAGCAGCAAGTGATGGAAAACCCAGAATAATGAGGGCTTAAGCAAGAGAGAAGTGTATTTCTCTCTCAGACTTAAGAAGTCTAGAGTTAAGCACTCTGGGGCTGGTCTGCCTATTCTAGTATCAGAGGCCTGGGCTCATTTTAGTTTGTTACTGTCATTCTCAGCATAAGCCTTCTGCTCTAGCTCCAGCCCTTATGTGTGCATTCCAACACCTCCAGCCCTATTTTATTTTTTATTTTGAAACAGGGTCTCACTATGTTGCAGAGGGCCTCTCTAAACTGATGAGGCTGGCCTTGAACCTGTGATCCTCCCGTCTCAGCCTTCCAAGTACTGGGATTACGGATGTGTACCGCCATGCCCAGCTCACAGCCTTCCTCTTTATGGACAATTTCAGAGAGTTGCATATATAACTTCCTCTTGTACAGAATATAGTCACACAGCCACACCTAGCTTTAAGGGAGGCTGGGAAATGTGGGATCCCTGTGCCCAGATATAATTTGAATGATCTAATGAGCTGTCTCTGCCATGACAGCTAATATGAAGTACAGATGCTCCTCCACTTAGGATGAGGTCATGAAGTTGAAAAATTGTAAGTCAGAAATACAATTAATACAACTAGCCTATTGAATGTCATAGCTTAATCTGGCCTACCTTAAATGAGCTCAGGAAACTTACATTAGCCTGTAGTTGGGCAAAATCACCTAAAAAAAAGCCCATTTTATAAGAAACTGTTCAATAGCTCATGTAACTTACTGAATACATACTGAAGTTGAAAAATAGAATTGTTATATCACTAACCTGGAAAAAGATCAAAATTCAAAATTTGAAGGACAATTTCTACTGAATATATACCCTTTTGCACTGTCGTAAAGTTGAAAAATCCTTAGTTGAGCCATCAGCTGAGGACCATCTGTCCATTAGTATGAGTCTGAGTGAGAGTGTAGATGAGGCACCCATTGTCCACCAGGAAAACATCTGATGTGATCAACAAAGAAGATTAGTATTGGTATCCAATCCTCTGCCGTCAGTGTAGAAATCTATTTATTGGTATTGCTTTGGATAGGAGACTTTTAACATACAAAATAGGAGTTGGTCAAGTTGGAAGAAGGGATGAATTCTTCATGTGCTTACTCTTGTGTGTCTGAGGCCAGTTGCAATTTACAACTTGTTTGGATGTCCAAAGGCCTTACTGGTGGAGAGGAGTGATGGTTTTGTGCACATGGGCAGGAGACCACTAGAGGGCTTTCCCCCTGCAAATGAGAGGCTCTGGCCCAGGGGCCCCACAAGGACCAGATATCAGAGGGAGCGGAGCATGTGTAAAGGGTCCAGTGAGCAGAGGGCAGAGACCAGAGGGTTAGCCCGAGACAAGAAGGGACTCGTGTTAGATGGAGCAGTTTGTCTTTGATCTTGGTGCCTTCTCATATGGGTTGCAGAGGTGCTTCCTTGTGGCCTGGGGTGACAGTGGCTGCCTGCACTCTTGGACTTCTGCCTTCTTCAGTCTCCCTAGAGTGAGCCATGCAGTGCACAGATCTGAGGATGAGAACAAGGTTGACTAAAGTGTCCACCTGTGCTCTCTTTGACAGCTGAGCTGTTCAAAACCTCAGAGATAAGAGATTGCAGCATGTGCTGGCTTTATTTGTGTAACCATTGGCTGCTCACAGTGACACGATGATTAGAAACGAGGGTACATTTAGAGAATCTGGGATGTGAGAAATGGAAAAGTCCTGTCTTGGCATCTGAGCACTATAAAGAAGGGCTGTTGGAACCCCAAGCCCTTCCACCCAAGGCATGTGGAACTCAGAGTTAGAAGGCAGGGCCTGGAGTCCTGACTTGGTCATTTCATCACTGGGCATCTCGGGTGTTCCAGGCTGAGGGAGAAGCTCACAAACATACCTTCAAATGTGAACGTGCATGTTGTGTTCCAGGAATGAGAGGCAGAGCACGTGGGGTAGAATGAGAGGCTGGAAGGGCTGTGGAGGCCCTTGACAGCCATGCCAAAGAATTTGGACTTCTCAGGAGGGTAGAAGGAAATCTCCAATGAACGGATTTTAGACTGGGGAGGCATATCAATCAACTTTCCATCACTATAATGAAATACCTGACACGGGATACTTATGAAGTAAAGAGAGGTTATTTTAGCTCACAGTTCTGAAGGTTCAAGTCCAAGACTGGGCCTTTGGTGAGGATGGTGGATGGCAATGATGGAAGTATGTGGCAGAGTGAGCAGTCACATTGCGAGCCAGGAACAGAGACAGAAGAGGGGGGAGGGGTCCCACAATCCCTTTCAAGGGCACACCCCTGCTGACCTAAGGACCCCCCACAAGGCCCCACCTCCTACAGGTCTATAGCACCTTCCTTTAGCATATGAAGGGATAGGACCAAAATTGTTTATACTGCTCACCCTGGTGGCAGTGTGGAGGCTAGAAGGGAAGGTTTGGATTCAGGGAGACCCGGTAGGAGCTGAAGAATCCTGATCGCAGGGGTTCCAGCAGAGGCTTGCTTGGACAAATTGGTCCTTGTGATATGTGCAGCAGGTGTGTCTTAGTTCTCGTGTTTTTCCAAATGGCTGTTGAAGAGGGGCTTCCCTGCAGCCTGGGATGACAGGGGTTGCCTTCCTTCTTTCGTGGAGAGGGAAGCATGTCTGGCAACTTTAGGACCTGAGCCATAGGCACTTCCAGAGGCTAGGAAAGAGCCTTGGGCTTTCAGATTGAGTAACCCCTGTTGAGAAGAGCCACCCCAAGTGTCTGTCCCCTGGGCCTCATTATCTGCAGCCAGCTTGGAATGTTCCTTGCATCACTATCTAGAGGCCTTGCCTCATCCTCAGTATACAACGTAGGCTAGGTGCTCTTCTGAGCCTCCCCACCCTACCCTTCACTGCAGGCTGCAGGAAAGGTGGCTCACTGGAACCAGGAGGTGAGAGGGCCTGGTCCTGCCTATCGGAAGGCAAAAGCACTTACACATTAGGACCTTGTACAACATCAGTGGCATTAATTATGCACCTACTATGTGTAGGGCCAGGACTGTGTACTTTTTTGAGGGCTTCAACATTTCTTATTTAATGCTCACAACAGCTCTTCAACATAGGTATTATTACTCTCATTTTTCATATTGATCAGTTTAAAAGTAGAGGCCAGGTTGCCTTTGTGTTTGAGAATGTCTAGTCAGCCTGTCTGCTTCTAAGGGAGGCATCAGATGAAAATGATGAGTGAAAAAAAGACTCTTTGTCCATCCATTCACCTACCCATCTGTCCATTGATCCATTGGTTGGTCCATCCATCCATCCATCCATCCATCCATCCATCCAACACTCACCTTCTAGTCATCTAAACTAAAATTTCTGAGTGCCTTCTCTGTTTCATGCCCTCTGAGAAATTTATAAGTTGGAAGGATAAGGACTCCAGAAGAAATTATCAACATTCAGGATCTCTACTGTATGAGGTACCATGGCCTGTTTGGGAGCAGGTGTTGTTGTATGGCCAAACATCAGAGGCAGGCAGTAGATAATGCCAGGAAGGTTGGCTAGTGCTATATTGCAAAAGAACTTGAAGGTCAAATCCAAATTTGGAGCTTATCCCATGGGTAATGGTAACCATTATACATTTTAAAGCACCACAGTGGCAGACTTTGACTCAGCCAACTATAGGGGTTGTAGGTCTGTGATGGTGAGTGCAGGGAGATCCTCATGAAGAATGTTACAGGCAAGGGATGTTTCAACAAGGCCTAGGGAGTAGGTGGACATGGTTGGGACAGAAAGTGGAAGTCAGCTACAGAAGAATGGAGAGCTAGAGTAGTAGGACCTGGTGTGTGAGGGAGAGTGAGAGATGGAGTTTGGGTGACTCAGGTCTTAGTTGGGTCCTCCTGGAGGTGGAGCTGGTGTTTCTAAATCAGATGGGTGTGGATGGACACCTCCCTATGCACTCCATCCTCCATCTAAGGAAAAGGTCAAGGGTAGTTCAAGCAACTGGCTCCCTTTGACTCTCAGGCCTACTTCGGGGTGTCGGGGCTCAGAGTGTGAGCCAGACGCCTAGGAAGGATGTGCACCTTGGCAGCTTGGCCGAGGAGCTGGGAGAAGGGGGCCCAGTCCTGCTTGTTTGCCAACATTCTACAGCTGGGGCCCTCTCAGGGTATCCTACCTCCTAGAGAAGTTAGCTCTGTGCTTTCCTGGGGTGCTGTGGTGTGCTCCCTCCCACCCCTTTTTACAGGCAAGTTGATGCCCTGTACAGAGGTTCTTGTCATTTTGATGAGCACAAAATGACCATATTTCCTCTGGGATCCAAGCCTTCCCATGGGCACTGCATCTTTGCAGGCAGTTCAGGGCAATGCATGATTTCAAATGCCATCCTCTGTCCCTTCCTCTGGCTTGGCTCTCCCATGAGGGAGAGACTGACCTTTACACATGCACTCTAGCTGCTAAAACCTCTTTTGATTGGAAACTGCTTCTTAGTGGAGGCTGTTTAATCCCCAGGTTACTGTGGGTTGGGGCAGTGGAAGACCACCTTCCATCCAGGTGAGTTTTTCCAAGGAGGCTGTCCTTGATGACCTGGGATGTCAAGGAGTATGGCTTGGGATCGCTGTGTGCTCATGCATGTCTCACGTGCATGTATGGCAACGAGCATATATTCATGTGGCTATGCACATACACATGTGGGTTGAAATTTCCATTAGTGGGTTGAGCTCCCTGTCAATACCCCCAGAGACCATGGGGGAAGGAGTCCTTCTTCCCCAAGTCCTGACCTGCCAGCAGAATATCTGACGTTTTTGTCTTTCTCTTCATGCCGAGGCTGGCTTCAGTTGCTTTTCCATCTGATTGCTCTTTACCTTTTCAAAAGGTTCCAGAAGAAGCACTGTGGGTTTGGAAAGAGCATAAGCCTTGCAGAGATAGACCTGACTTTAAACCTCGGCTCTGGGGCCTAATGGTCATGTGAACTTGAGCAAGTAGCTTGAACTCTCTGCGTCCATGCTTGTCATCTGTAAAATGGAATGATAGCAATACTTTCCACCTTGTGGTTAGGGAGTTGAAAAGATAGAACCGCAACAGAATGATTTAATACTCTGTTAATATCATTATAATTATTTGGGTAAGGTTTGGAAAGGCAGGATAGCATGGTAATTAAGAGTTTTGGCTCTGGAATCAACCATAGCATGGATCCTAAACCAGCTTTGCCCTTTATGTGTGACCTAGCACAAGTTACTTAGCCTTTCTCAACCTCATTTTCCTCCTCTGCAGCATAGTAACAGACTTCTTTTATAGCCCCAGCCCAGTGTTTCTGAATGTGAAGCAGGGCTGGGCACTTGAGGAAAGTGAAGCTTCTTGTTTGGGGTGTGGCCCAGAGTTGACCTGCCAGGAGGTTCTCAGGGGATACACAGGTGTTGGAGAATTGCGTGTGACAACTGGTTACTTGCTCCCTGAGGGCGGGAGCCATGTCTCTGTGGCCTCACACTGTACCTCCATGCCTAGCTTCTGGCACATGCTGAGTGCTGAGTTTTGGTGAAAAAAACAAATGATTACAGGACTTAATGCTTCCAAAGCACTTAGTGTAGTGCCTGGCACAGAACGAGACCTTCACAGACATTGAAGTGTTTCATTATTGATATAGAGAAGTTGTATCTCTGAATGTGAGTTGGCAGGTCCAGCACAGGTGGCTCACAGAGCACAGGTGCCCACCTATGTGGGCTGCAGACCAGGCCTTGTCATCTCCCGTCACGTGGTGCCTGGTGCTCACTGAGGCTGACCACCAGGTCCAACTCATACTCTCCTGATTGGAACGAACCTGCCCCCATCCGTGGGGTCCTGCTGTCCTCTTTGGGCCTTTCTGCCATCTGTTTTTTGCCTTTGGAGGGTACTGGATCCAGAGCCCTCTTGTGCTCATCGTTCTAGCCCAGGAAGGATTTGTATTGTTTGTAGTCAGTCAGTCATGGCAGAGGACCGAGCTGGCTCCTTGTTGTTCCAGGCTTCTTGGCTTGGGCCTGGTGAGAGGAAGAGGCATTTAGAAAGGGCCTCTCCTGTCTGAGGAAGAGCAGGTGTTACCAGATGCCGTGAGAGCCCAGACACCCAGAGGAGGAAATGAAATAGTGCTGCACTCGCCATCAGATGGGCGTGTGTGTTGGGCCGAGTCATGTCAGAGCTTCAGGTACAGGAGGCCTTGACCTCACCCAGCCCCTCACTTTGCAGATGATTCTCTAGCCTGGGGCCTAGGGATGGATGGGATTCGTGCCAGAACATTTGGTGGCTTGAGGAGGAGCGGAAGTTCCAGTGTGCTTGATGCTGAAGCCAGGCCTCGCCCACTGCTCCACCCCCTGCTTCCTGCCTCACATCCCTGTCCCCTTCCCCATGTCCCTGACCCTGGCCTGCCAGGCTCCAGCCCCATTCCCCCAAAGTGGAAGGCTTAAGTAGCACTTGGAGAGTGACAGGAACAGCAGATCAGAGAGGGACATCTCTGACCTAGAACTAAAGGCGTGCCCAGCTCCTGTGTGCAGAGAAGCTCAGAGTCCCACTGAGCCCCTGTCTTCCTTACCCCTGTCACCAACTGGCTAGAGGTGGGCACAGGGCTGGGGCTGACATGGATGACTGGAAGACTCCTGGTGGGAATGAAGCTAATCTGGTGAGCAGCCACAAATTCCACTTACCCTCAAGGACCCACAGTCATTGAAGACCAGCCTGGCAGAACTTAAAAACTTCCAGAGATGGAGGCTCTGGAAACATCCCAGGCACGGTGGCCATTTGGGAAGAACTCGTTGTATTGTGTGACTGGCAGAGACAGAAGAACCAGAAAGCTGGCTCCTCCTTAATAATGGTCACTGCCGTTGACTGAGCACTCCACCCACACCAACCCTGCCTAAGCATGCGTCATGCATTGATGCACATGGCGACCACACAGCCTTGCAAGGGAGGGCTTCCATTTACTCTCTCTCTGTGTTGCCATGGGACAGTGGAGGCTTGGAGCAGTGAAGTGGGTTGGCCAAGATCATACAACTTGAAAGTGGCAGCCAGGCGTGGTGGCGCACACTTGTAATCCCAGTACTTTGGGAGGCGGAGACCGGAGGATCCGGGTTCGCGGCCAGCCTCAGCAGTCTCTCTCTCTCTCTCTCTCTCTCTCTCTCTGTACTTAGTGAGGCTTCCGCAACTTTGTGAGACACGGTTTCAAAATAACGTATAAAAAATAGGGCCAGGAGTGTAGTACGGAGGTAGAACGCCCCTGGGTTCAATCCCCGGTACCGCAAAAAAAAAAAAAAAAAAAAAAAAAGAAAGAAAGAGAGGATTTGCACCCAGGCTGCTTAACTCCAGAGCTGGTGCTCTTAACTAATCTCTTCAGTCTGCATTCTCATCTGGACACAGGCTCTTTTTGAGCTTGGCTTGATTGTTTTCTGAAACGAGGATGTGGCAGGATTATTCCCAGTCATATGAAAAGCAAGAAGCAAATGGCAATATCTTCATTCATTCATCAAAGAAATGTGTGTACTAGCACCATGCTCTTTACTGGGATGACTAGGGTGGGGTTCTTGCCCACAGAAAGCTCATGGACTCAGGGGAAAACAGATATGTAAAGAAACATGCAGGCATCATGGAGTTGGCATACACTAGAGAGGAGGCTGGGTTGCTATTGTAGCACAGGGATGGCCATGGCTTGCTGTGTCTGGTAGGGGGAGAGGCCGAGGGGAAGGCTCTAAGAGGAGGGAATTTTGAGATAGATGAGGAGCTATTTCCCTGGTGGTGGGGTAGGGATGGGGTGCCAGCTCAGGAAAGGCCTTATATTTCAAGCTAATGGATTAATACTTGATCCCACAAGACTTGGAGAGTCATGGAAGAATTTTAAGTAGAGTGACATGATGAGGTTCGTGGTTTAGAAAGATCATTCCAACTGCAGGTGGAGGATGGATGGGAGGGGGTGAGGCTGCAGGAAGGGAGCCCAGCCGGGAGACACTGGAAGAGGGTAGATGAGACGTGCTGCACATGGAATTGGCCTAACAATGGTGGCAAGAGAGGTGGCCTTGGTGGCCAGTTAGCCATGGGAGAGTGACAGGTGGAGGAGCTGGGGGAGATTCCTGGTCTGAGGCATGTGTGGAAATGCAGGCAATTACTCAGACGGTGGCGGGCTGCCCTGTTGGGAAAGGGAGGTTGAAAGAGCTTGTAGGTGCAGAGCGTGATGGTGAGAAACATCGACAGTCACGGTGGCATCCCCATTAATCTCATCCATGGGTGACACTGCGGTCTCACCACTGGAAGTGGGACAAGTGGGAAGCCTGTTGTGTGCCATGTTTTATCAGGAGCAAGGGAGCATCTCTTTAAATGATCCCGTTTCTGTTTTCTGAAGTAACATTGGGCAGCTAGCTCTCTTAGCAAATTGGATGCATTTTTCTGGGTTCAGCATGGGCTGGGAGGACATTCCTACTCATTTTCTGTCTCTGACAATTCAGTCTCTGAGTAGACTGCACCGTCGTCAGTGGCCTCTCTGCCAGTCACGTTTCTGTCTGGGCCCTCCAAGACCTGCTTTCTGACACTCATTTCCGTGGAGTCTGATGTGTTGCCATGGTCAGAGTCATGTGGAGATGGTGTCTCATTCAGTGCTTGTTGAGGGCACCTTTACAAAGTATACGTGGGGCCTTAGAGGTGGCAGGAAAGTCATAAAGCATCATCCTGAAATTGCAGAGCAGGCCAAGGGAAGCCCACAGAAAGCAAGATCAGGGATCAGTTTTCAGGGCCAAAGTGTGCACTAATTATGGGAGCCCCTCGGTGCCATCTCAGACCACTTAAATTGATTGCATGCTTCCCAAGTTTCCAGCCAAACTTGACAATTACAGGGGGAACAGCAGTGACTCATGCCAGCAAGCCCTCACCTTCAGCTCCTTGGGACTTCAGAAACCTCACAGAGCAGGTGTGGACAAAACAGACCAAACCATTCAGGGGCACACTATTGTCCTAGCACCAAGGATGTAAGAGTCGCGAGTCTCCATAGCAACGAGGAAGAGAAACAATTATCTCGCACACTCTGGGGACCTTCTCCAAGGTGACAAGGACACAGTCTAAGCCCTTGAGAAGATGACTCGCTAAAGAGACAGAACTGCCTATTCTGACTTGAAAATGTTGACATGGAGGTGAACGTTTTTAGAACTACAAAACATGTGTAGAAGAATCTAGTCCAATCCCGCTAGTTTTCAGAGAAGGTTAAGCTCCTTGTCTGAGATGGCCCAGAAGGCCAGGGGCTGGGGTGCAAGTGCCAGTCTGGCATCCACTCCTGTGCAGTACCTGCCCTGTTCTCTCCCTCCCTCCAGGTGGGCACTGGGAATACAGGTGCCTTCTACCTCTCAAGGTGTGGTGTCTCCAGGCCATACGTCACAAATGCATAAAGCAACTTTGTGTCTGCTATTGACATCCTGTATAGCCCAGGAGACTCTCCTTTCTCTTCATTTCAGGTCCATCTTTTGACAGTACCTTCCACACTTTGGGTCTAAGGTTTGGCGTGGCTTGGTTTTACTTCTGAGACCAGCCACTGCTTTTCTTCTAGCCTTTGGGCAACATCTTTCATAATCAGTAAATAAGCCTAAAGCAGTTAAGCTGGATCCATTAGTTCATGGGGAGCCACGGGAGCCTGGACCCTTCCACAGCCTCCTTGGGGGACAGCATCCCTCTGCATTCCCAGCAAGCCAACGTCGTGGCTGGTTGGGTCTGTCATGACTGAAGCTGGATCTCCTGTGGCCCTGTGAGGGCTGGGCACGAGGCTCCTGGGTTTGGCCCATGTCTACTTCTGCCTTGGCTCGGATTTTCCCGCAGGAGGCTGTGAGCAGCAAGACTGGGTCAGGAGAGCTCTCTGGAGGAGTGGCCAGGCTGAGGCATGGCTACCTACCCACTCCTTAGGAGAGGCCTCTGGGCTTGGCTTCAGCTCCAGGCTCACATAGAAAGTTCCAGAAGAAGGAATGGACTGAGCATCTCTGTCTTGGAGGCTTGGTGAGAGGAGGAGGGAGTGTGGCTCCATCGCTGACTAAGCCCCACTGTGGGACAGTAGAGGTGTGGGGCAGGACGGGAGCCTCACTCGGGCTCACATCCCGAGGGCAGAACCACATGCTCCAGGAGGCATCCTGCCTGTGAAGGAGCCCCCAGAATCTTGGAGGGCTGGGGTAGAAGCCTGGCAGATGGGACCATAGCTGTGAAACGAGATGGCCACAGCAGGAGCGGGGAGGGGGCTCAGCATGCCTGCGATGTGCCGGCCCTGGGCCAGGTGCTTTCTGTATGGTGCCTTACTTCATCCTCCCAGTGACCCACTGAGGCCCTCATTACTATCCCCATTTACAGAGTGGGTGAATAGAGCTTCGAGATGGTGAGCAGCCAGCCACAGGCACATGCTTGGAAGGGGGACTCACTCTCAGATCAGCCTGGGGCTGCTCCATCTGCAGAGGGGAGCCTCAGGAGGGCCTGAATGGAGCATCACAGGCTCCAGGACTATTGAGTCACTGTGGCTCCAGAACCACCGGGCTGTCATTTCCAGCAGTAAAGCGTTTGCCTCAGTTGCTGGGAGTGGGGGGTACTTGTGACTCACTGGTCTCTTCCACCCTACAGGCCCAGCCCGGAAGGGCTGGTGTCAACCTAGCATGTTGACTGGTTTCCTTTAGGGGACAGAAACCCTGGGGGGCTGCAAAAATGAACATGTAGCACAAAGAGCAAAGAATGCCCTTGCCTTCCTCCCCCAGGGGCCTTCCCAGCCCCATGTGGCCCTGGGATGGTGGCTGCAGGGCGGCTGCTTTCAGCCCTGACCTTGTGCTCGGAGTCACAGCAGTCAAGGTGTCAGAACAGGTTTGAATCCCACCTCTACTGCTCGCTTTCTGTATAGTCCTGACTGGTCACTGAAACTCCTCAAGCCTGAATTTCACAGTCTGCAAAACAAGGTGGATGATAACGCTAGCACGGGGGCATGATTAAAATGAACATAAAGGAGATTGGTTAGGCACACAGCAGGGTCCAGCCTGTAGTAAATGCTCAGTAATTGGTAGTTATCATTGTTGTTGTTCTATTGGTATCAGATTGAACTTGGTGGTGGAGCTGGGGTGGGCTGTAATGCATGCTTTATTCTGGTGTTTGAGTCATAATTCCCATGGTGCGGGGTACACAGATTCTTACAGCAAATGGAACTGTTACATTTTTATGGTAGAGAATTCCAAACGTCGTGGTCATCGGAACACCCAAGGAGCTTGTTACACGTCCAGGTTTGGGGGTTATGCCCCTTGTGTTCCCTCCTCCCTCACCAGGGATTTTCATTCATGGGTCTGGGGTGAAATCCTGAAACAGCATTTTTAATAAGACCCTGAGGTGGTTCTGTTGCGTGAAATCCAGCAGTTTCGGAAGCAGTTTTCTAAGCTGTTTCCTCTACCCTGGCCAGCTTGCTGGATGGCTCTCTTCCACGGCTGGGCTATTTCTGTCTAATCACCAGGAGCTGTTGTCTCGAGCCAGACTCCTTCCCCTGGGCAGCCCTGGAGACACACGGACAAATCCTTTCTCCTCAACTCCCTGTCTAGACACCGTGCAGACCTGCAAATGCTTTTCTTTTCTTATAAAACGTGCTCTCTGGTCTCCTGGTGACCACAGTTCCTAAATTCTAAGAAATGTGGTGAAATAAAGGATTTTTTTCCCTGATCTGTGAATTCATCTTAAAAGTCTTACCAAGGTACAATGGCATCTTTTCTTTATTTAGATATTGAATGGACCCCTAGCAAATGCAGGTAGGGTATCACAGTGGCTAAAATGTAGACTCTGATTCACAGGTCTGCCCTTTATTGGCTGTGTGACCTTGGGCAAGTTATATAACCTCTCTGTGCCTCAATTTCCTCATCTTTGGAATGAGACTAACAGCAGCACCTAACCCCTGGAGTTGTTATGTGAATTAGTGTAGGGAAAAATGCCCTGATGCCTGACTTATAGCCAGCAGAATCTTTGTGTTTTAGGTAAAATATAAAGTCAAGTTCTCCTCACTGTAGAGGGTAAAATTGTAACTGCATGAGAGCACCTGCACAAATAAATCCAGGGGGCCCTACCACAGTCGCACACGTTTGAGGAACCTGAATAAGAAATGTAGGTCATGGTGCCGACTGGCTTCAGCCAAGCCTTGTCCTTTCCTGTCTTATGATTCTTCCTTAAAGCACAGTGTTGTGACAGTTTGAACATAGGTTTTTCAAAGCAGGAACAAACAAGCCAGGATAGCAGAAGGACCTGGGTCTGTGACTGCCACGTTGAGGCCGGTGTCATCCTGGCAGACTCTGTAAGGCCTCCTCTTCGGAGCATCACTCTAGCTGGGATCCGAGTGGCATGCAGGCTCTGGGAGACCTTTGGGACGTTTTCCTTTGTTTCAACTTTTTTTTCCAAGATAAGGAGTTGCTGGAAGCCTTGGCTGATCGCCTCCACCAAAGAGCTTTAGAGGAAGAGCCTGATGTCTTGAAGGGAGGCATGTTCGGAGTCAGGCAGCAGTGTCTCATCAGATCATCAGTGCTGGTGAGAAACAGGGCTGGGGAGCCCGGCTCTCCTCCTGCTCACCTTCCCCCACCAGACCAGGGCCCACCTGACCACTTTGGAGACACAGGATAGCAATGTGGCTTAGCATGTGGCCTTGGACCAGTACCTATTAGATGTGTGATCCTGGGAACCTTGCTAACCAGTTCACTCCTCCTCTGTAAAATTCAGATAGTAATAGTACCCATGTCACTGAGCTATTGGCTCGAGTTCAGCCAAGTAAGGCATATAACATGCTTGGAACTCAGAAAATGAGAGCTTTTGTTGCTATTGTTACTGAGTGGTCTTTTCCATGTGTCCAGGTTAGCCAAAGGTTATTGATAATTTGGGTCTTTCCCAGTATTGGCTCCTTGAAAGTATAGTCCGGTGTCTGTCAACAGATGAATGAATAGATAAAATATGGTATGACACACAATGAAATTTTACTCAGCCATACAGAAGAACAAAATTATTTCATTTGCAGGAAAAATGGATGGAAAGAGAACATTATGCTAAGTGAGATCAGCTAGTCTCAGAAAATTAAGGGTCCTGTTTTCTCTTATATGTGGAAGCTAGAGAGAAATTTGGAAACAAAAGGGACTTCAGATAAATGAGAGAGACCAGTAGAATACTGGAAGAGGATTGGGAGAGGGAGATGGGGAGGGAAAAAGAAGGCTGGATGAAGGAAACAGTTCAAATAATGCTATGTGCATATATGAAGGTATCACTACTAATCTCAATAGCATGTACCGGGAGTGGGGGAGAAGCGGGTGAGATCTGGAGGAAAACATACCAAGTTGCTGTGTGCATGTATATTTCTACCGCTCTCAACCTCGTTATGATGTATAATTACAATTCCCCAATAAAAGTATATTTAAAAAAGTATAGCTGGAGAGGGAACACAGGTTGAAAGGTCAGTTTGTTTAGCATAACCATGAGTTACCCGTGTGTGTGTGTGTGTGTGTGTGTGTGTGTGTGTG
>PVJS01012246.1:0-44237 GCA_004027185.1 Glis glis | reverse complement strand
TTTTTGATACTTTATTTTGAAACCGGGTCTCACGAAGTTGCGGAGGGCCTCACTAGGTAGAAAGAGAGAGAGAGAGAGAGAGAGAGAGAGAGAGACAGGGAGAGAGAGAGAGAGAGAGAGAGCTGAGGCTGGCCGCGAACCCAGATCCTCCAGTCTCCGCCTCCCAAAGTACTGGGATTACAAGGGTGCACCACCACCCCTGGCTGTGAAGTTCATATTTCAAAACCTTCTTAGATTACCACTATTGAATGTGCTTATGAGATTCGTGTGGGAGTTTCTGACCCCACCTTTCTCCAAAGGCTTTTAGCCTGTGATTGAAATGCTGGAATATCAGTCCTGCCCTGGGTTGCAGCAAATCAGAGGCATAATTGACTCTTAAGAGCTCCCCTGAAACAGCAGAACAAAGCTTCCCTCTTGGAACGTTGTGTACATGTATTTTTTTTTTTCTCTTGCCTGGCTTATTCCCCTTCCATGTCTTACTTTGTCCAACCTTTGCTGATATCTCCTCAAAGCACTTTCTGAGCAAGTCTCTTGCACACGAAATCTCGTGAATTCTCATCCCAGACTTTGCAGGTGGAGAATGCAATCCTAAGGAATCATGGCTGATGTGAAGGTAGGATTGGTGTGGTGGAGAGTGGTCACAGAAAGCTCGATGAATAATGAGTAGCTCTTGCTGTCCCCCACCACCAGTGGTTAAAAAGAGAGGTAAATGGAGTTCACTAGTTTGGACATTGTCCTAAGGATGGTGAGAAGTCATTGATTCTAACCTGGTGAGTTAAGGATAGCAGTTTAGGTTTTGCTTTGCTTTTTTCTTTCCTTGTTTATATTTTCTGTCAGAAAAGACGCTCTAGTCGCAATGTAGCAAATGAATGAATGCATGGGAAAAGGACCTAATAGATTCGATTCTGGGAGGCCATGTAAGAGGTTATTGCTGACATTTGGATGAAGGATGATAGCAAACTAAATTAGTTTTGTTGATGTAGAAAAGTGTGTTCGAGAGACGCAAAGGAATTGATTCCACAGGAAGTGATCATTGATCAGAAGCAGTAGAACAGAGGAGTTTAAATGAGGGCTGCCTTGCTGTTTTTAAACTGTGAGATCTTAACCATGGTTTTTGATTCCTCAAAATCTCTCTTTTTGGGCAAGACAGATATGAAATAAGAATTTACCTCATCAGTTGCTTGTGAAGATGAAACAAAACATTTAGTACAGTGGCTGTCACATATTGGATGCTTAATAAATATTGGTATAGCATCAGATATATGGCATGCAAGGAGCAAATAAAAAAAAATGATCCCAAGGATTTTAGCTTAGACAAACGGACCAATAATTAATTACAGATTGTCCCAGATTTAACAATGGCTTAATTTACAATTTTTCAACTTTACAATGAGGTGAAAGCAAAGCACATTCAGTAGGAGTCATATCTTGGATTTTTAATTTGTATCTTGTCCATGGCTAGTGACATGTGGTACAATACTCTCTCATGATACAGTGCAATAACAGGAAGACATACCTTCCAGACAGCCATGTGATCACAAGAGAAAGAACCAATATTCTATAGTGTACTGTGTTACTAATTATGATGCTTGCTAGGTTAGCAGTATTAGATAATTTTTAACTTACTATATTTTTAATTTATCATTACTTATTTGGACATACCTTATAATGAACTGAGGAACATCTATACATACCGAATTGGAGATGAACAAGTTCAACTGTTCAAACATGGGATTTTCACAATTTCTGCCACACCCTTTTATTTAGCCTTTACTTTCCAAATCTGGTGATCTTTTTTATAAAACCTGCAAATCTACAACTTGGAGATGAGCCCAAAACAATTTTATCTGATAAACCATTAGGGAAAAACAAGATGTGAGAGTTAGAAAATTCTCCCGGATATAAGAGCCACTGCAAAATTTCTGTGAAATTTATAATAATATTGATGTTCAACACAATATTTTTATATGAGGAAATAAATATGCTGTCTATATTTTTGAGGAATGTATCTTAGTGGATACCTGTGGATTCTGACATGCATAATTAATATAATCTAACAATTTGACTTCAATTTTACTATTGGTAATAAAGACTAAAATGTTTCAAAATTTAGTCATAAAATGGAAACTCACAGGGGAATGTCATTTCATCTACAGGAGTCTCTCTGATAAGTAATTGCTTCATGTTGACCAAGAAATATTTTTCTAACAGTGTTCTTGCTATAGTGTCTGTCAAAGCCCTCATCATACTTCTCTATAATAAACTCGATTTCCTAGAAGCCTATGCATTGGTCAGACAAATAAACAGTGGCATGACATTTTTCTTGCAGAATGTGGTCTTGTTCTGAAAGCAATTTTCCTTGTATAATTTCTATTTGAAAATCCATTCATTTGTGACAGCAGTGTAAAGAGAACATTAATTTTAGTACTTTGGGGATTGTTTTTCCTAGTGGCCAATGCAACATTGTGGAGGACAGTAGGGAGAGAGTGAAACTGATGGCCGCCTGGCAGTCTCCCAGGAAGGAGGCTCTCAGTCTGAAAAATGGGCCTCATGCAACTTTGATGCATTTAGTTCGAGGTCCCATGTATCAAAAACTAACCCTGTGTTAGTCGTACACCCACCTGATAGTAGGGATCCTATCTTTATCAAGCACCTTCTTTGCAGAGTGATCCTTTTTTTTTTAATTTAGAGGGGTTTTCAGGTGGAATTTGGAGATTTAGAAAGAATGAAAATGACAGATGCAGCTGGAAGTTGCAAATGTCCTGATTCGATAAAAGCTTCCCCTCTGAATGCAGTTACTGGGAGATGTATGTCTGTAGAATTGCATTTTCTAGGAATCACAAAGGCTGTGCTGTATAATGCAGGGTGTCTCCAGTTGCCTGTGAATACCAGAGGTGATTGTTAAGGTATAGATTCCTAGGTCCCAACCTGCAGTCTTTCCCTCAGGGATGGAGTCTATTTTTTAAAGGGATTTTCCATGTTATTTATAATGAGATTTGGGGAAAAATATCAATACACTGGTTAAAAATATGGATTTTGATAGAAACAGATGGCCATTTTTGGCAAGGACTGCCATTTTTACAATTTTCTATTCACTGATATTAGGAAAGTATTTAAGAATTTATTTTTTAATTCCAGTTTCCTCTGTAAAAAGAATACATACAGGAGAGTTTTCCTTTTATTATTGTTTTAAGGAAGCTGGTTTGATACAAAGTCAAAACCACTGGTAAAAATACATCATCTTCAAAATTTCAGGATCAAGAAGACCCTTAAGCCCTTGAAAAACTAGATACTCCCCAAAATACTCTTGGAAACTCTCCTTGGCACTGTAAATGAAAGAGTCATAAAGGTAAAACTGAAGTCATTAATCTAGTTTTTAAGGCAGGTTTAAATCTCTCCACTACAAAAATAGTAAGAGATGTCATGTCTTTACTTTTATATGTAATAAATTATATCTAAAAGTTGAATACATCAAAATTTCAGGATTTTTATACTTTTATTGGTGCATTGTAATTACACATCAGAGTGAGCTTCAAAGTTATACAAACAAACATGCACACAGGTCTTGGTTTTTTAAGCATTCTCCTTCTTTCGTACTCTATTCCCAGAGATAAAGTGATCCAAGGGAAAATGGGAAACTCACTGATACCCTATTGTTTGTATAAGGAACTACTTCTCTTATAGCATCTTCTCTAACCACATACTTCCCATTGCTGTAGGTGGAACAGTGCTCTGTTCCCTGCATTGTACTCCCTGGAGCCTGTGAATACCTTTCATTCAGTGTCAGGGAATTAAGATTGCTAATCAACTGCTCTTGAAATATTTATCATGGTTTATCCAACTGGGTCCAGTATAATAATGAG
Organism: Glis glis; assembly: GCA_004027185.1. Classification (NCBI taxonomy): domain Eukaryota; kingdom Metazoa; phylum Chordata; class Mammalia; order Rodentia; family Gliridae; genus Glis; species Glis glis. The sequence goes on along the minus strand of PVJS01012246.1, from coordinate 40,374 downwards.
TCCTTTAAATGTGGTTGAGGGAAATGAAAACATCAGTGTTAAAGAGAGAAAGTGAAAAAGAGGAGGGAGGGAGAGAGAGAGAGAGAGAGAGAGAAATTTGAAGATGATAAACATCTATCTTTGAGGATGGAGAAAGGACTGCTTGCAGAGCAATGCAAGTAATCTCTGGAAGTTGGACAAGGCTTTTGGAATATACCAAAGAAACACAGCCACACAGACACCTTGGTTTTAGCCCAATGAGATCAATTTCATACGTTTATCCCCGATACTATAACATAATACATTTGTGTCATTTAAAGCCACTGAGTTTGGGTTAGTTTGTTACAGTAGCAAGAGCGAATTACCAGTGAGGCAGTTTAGGTCGAGTGTTTTAACCTATCTAAAATGAGCCAATTTCACTGGTCATTTTGTTCCTCTTGGCTTTTGCTCATATTTCAAAATTCTGAGCACTTAGTGCTTAATTATGGATATGCACTCAATCTGTGTCCCACCACTGCTTCCTGTTTGTGGATACCCTCTTTCTCCAGGGTTGATCTACTTCCCTCTTCCTTTCAAATGACCAGACATCACTTACTGTTGTTCTGAAAAGTTAGCTTAATTACATTAAGAGGACTCCGAATTTGAAACCTAAAAGCATGTTGAGGGCAACCCCTAGGCAACAGAAGTGAGTAAATGAGTTGTTACAACAAAAGGTAGTAATCTCGTTTATGATGACTATAGGAGCCCCAGTGTTTAGAAATGTTTCCATATTTTCTTCCTGAAAGGAATATGAAAGGGAAAAGGGAGAGAGATGATGAATACATAACCTAATGGCAGAAGAAGACAAGACAATAATTGCTTCTATGTTACTCACCATTGTGTTGTTTGAAGTCTTCTTCATGCTGGGCGTGGTGGCGCACGCTTGTAATCCCAGTACTTCGGAGGCTGAGACCAGAGGATCTGGGTTCGTGGCCAGCCTCAGCTACTTAGTGAGGCCCTCCGCAACTTAGTGAGACCCTGTTTCAAAAAATAAAGAATAAAAAATAGGGCTGGGGGTGTAACCCGGAGGTAGAATGCCCCTGGGTTCAATCCCCGGTATCGCAAATAAATAAATAAATAAATAAATAAATAAATAAATAAAGGCTTCTTCATGACTACACAATGAGGCAGGCTATATTTTTATTCTCATTTTATAGATTAGGAAATCGACATCCACAGCGATTAAATAACTTGCAGTACGTCACACGGTTTCTCAACGTTAAATGTTGTGTGATGGTCAGCAGCTCACTCAGATACTGATAGACTGAGACTCTCAAGTCTTCAGGGTAGAATTGAAGAATTTTGCCCTCCACGACCTTGGCTTCTATGCTGAAATGTGAACCATTGCACTAACCTCATAGAGTTGTTGTGCGCATTAAAAAATGAAAGAGATGAGTGAAAAGTGTCTGGAACATGCATCTACTACTATTATTTAATGTCATTATTAGTCCTCTTATTTCCTCTGTTTGAGCATGAAAAACTTGAGCATGACAGAGATGAAGTGATTCAAGTTTCCATGTATTTAGTAAAAATAGAAAGTGGTCTCTGAAAATACTAAAGAAACCAGAAGTTTACCTTGCATGCAAAGCTCACTCACATCACCTGAATTTAATTGACATCATAAATGCTGGTACACTCTCTGGTCTACATGTCCCCAGAAATCAGGAAAAGGAATTTATATGTATGGTCTGATTTTGTAGTGTGTTTTTCTCTAAAGCAAATTAGCTCCAATCAAATTGAAATATTGAGAATTGGTGACTTTGTAATATTGAGGATATACTGGGTCTTGGATGATATTTCTTAGTAAGTTAAAGTTGTATGCAATTAGGTAACAACAAATTACATAAAGTACACAAGTGAGCACAGAAAACCTTGGAGAATGATGAAAACTTTCTCTTTCTCTCTCATATATATGTATATATATATATGAATGCATACACATAAACTATACTCACAAAGCTTTTAAAAAGGACTGTTTACTTTTGTCTAAGGGTGGCCCTGTATGTATTAGAAGTGTTTGTTATAGCTCTTCTTTTGTGTATAACACAAACACACATCCATTTCTAACTTCATTAACATGTTCCATTTCCAAATTCATTATACTTTATAAAAAGCCTGCGATTATTTCCCCACCTGCAGCTTCTGTTAATTATGTCCCTCCAAGTTTTCTTTCAACAGCCAAGTGACCTCCTCCTTCCTTTGTCCACTTTAGTCATACTCCATCTCCTTACATCCTTCCACAATTATAAGATCAAGGCTTCTATTTATTGTTCTATTTTACTTATGTATTTGAGTTGATCATGTGTTTTAAGCTATATTTCTGTGTGAGTGTGATTATTTTTTCAGCCAGAAATACTGATGAAATTACAAATTTTGGTTTTAGTTCTATCAAAGGAATAATAACACTTCAAAGACATTTATTGTGATTATAAAGCAATCTTCTAATGCGTTAGTTATATCAGATATGCTGCCATTTTATTTCATCCATTTCCAAATGAATGAAGCAGAATTGAATAACAGGTGCACTTTTATGCTATGTAGAGCCTGAGATCAAGTGTTTGAATATGTTTGGTGATCTCAACTAAATACTGCTTTTGAAAAACTGTGAGAAAAAAATGCTAAAATTTTCTATAAATTGTTAACAGAAATGCAATTCCTCGCTTAGTTTTAAAGGCAGAAGTGCACAAAAAATATTTATCTACATCCAGGAATCAAGACCATCTTTGATTTTGCCTGAAGCCACTGTCCCGTTTTATTTTTCACATTTCAGCTGGGAATGGTGTTCCAAATCACAGAGCTATTGTTCATAGGCCTGCCATACTCAGAAACACTTGAAGAGCTCCATGCACTAGATCTGTGGTTCCCAAACACCTCTCTGTGAAGCTACATAAGTTCCTGTGAAATGTCCTATAGTATTGTTTGCAAGAATTATAAGATACAAATAGAATCATTCTTCTCCATCCAGTGCATCTATTCTTACCACCATTTGTGAAAAGTCTCTTGTATTAGGTTTCCTTCATGAAAGAGGAAAAGAAGAAAGCACTAACCTAAATCTTCAAATTAAAATGGATTTATGCAAAATCACCCACAATTTGCCTAGCAATTTATGTTTCAGGTCATAATTTAAACTGAAATCTCTGTAGGTTATATGAAATTCAAGACAACCTCACTAAAGTTATTATTGTGAAATTTGCTTAGCTTTTTAATAAAGATCTTTACATATATTATTCCTTCTATTTGGCATTTTGTTTAGCTTTCTTCTCTCTAACCTAAATATCAAAAGGGAAACTTATAATGAAGATATTCTGCCTCTGTTTTCCTAAATTTTATGGAGGAATAGTTAAAAAAATTATAAAATTTAAGATGCACAATGTGATAGTCTTTGTGAAGTTATGCATTGTACATGTTAAGATTTAAGATGTACAATGTGAAGTTATCCATTAACTTCACAAAGATGTACAATGTTTCACAAAGATGTACAATTGTTGTGAAGTTATGAATTGTACATCTTAAGATTTAATATGTACAATGTGATGGTCTTTGTGAAGTTATGCATTGTGAACTTATTACCACAATCAAAGTAGCATAGCTATTACTTTATATAGTTTAAGTGTTTCTTTTATGAATGGTGAGACACTAAATCTCAGTTTTCTTAGCAAATCTTAGATATGAAATGCAACATTTTTAAATCATGGTTACTGTACATTAGATCTCCAGAACTTATTCATCACCTGCAACTGAACTTTCAATCAATATCTCTTCATTTCTCCCACCGCACGCCCATGGCAAGTGCCATCCTGTTCTCTGCCTCTATGAATTGGACTTTTTAAGATTCTACATATAATTGGGATCGCATATTTGTCTTTCTGTACAGTGTTTGTCTTTATCCATTCACCTATTGATGGACACTTGGTTCCTCAATATCTTGATCATTTTGAATATTGCTTCAATGAACACTGAAATACAGATAATTCTTATGTATTGATTTCATTTTCTTTATATATAGTACCAGAAGTGGGATTACTGAATCATGTAGAATAGTTTGATTTTTATTTATTTTAGTCACCTGAATACTGGATTCTATAATAACTATAAATTTATATTGCTAGCAATGATGTACAATAATTCTCTTTTCTTTTGCCAACTCTTAATATCATTTGTCTTTATAATAATAGTCATCCAACAAATGTGATGTGATATCTCATTATGTCATGATTTGTATTTCCCTGATTATTTATTGATATTAAACACCTTTCAATAGTTTGTTGGCACCTTTCATAATTTGTACCTTTTCTTAATTTGTATATATTCCTTGAACCAATGTCCATTCAGTTTCTATTTTTACTGTAGGTTCTTTGCATTATTTTGCTACAGTTGATTGAATTGCTTATATATTTTGAATATTAACTTCTTATCTGATATATGCTTTCTAAATGTTTTCTCCAATTTCTTTTCACTCTTGTTTCTTTTGTTGTGCAGAACATTTTTAGTTTGATGCACAACCATTAATCTATCATTTGTCTTGTTGCCTTTGCTTCTGGTGTTCTATACAAAATCATTGCACAGACAAATGTCAATAAGCTTTTTTCTTGTTTGCTTTTAGTAGTTTCATGATTTCAGACCATATTTTTAAAGTATTTCACCTATTTTGAGGTTATTTTTGTATATTGTGTGAGATACGTTTCCAATTTCATTTTTCTGCATGTGTACATATCCTCAATATCTCAATATTTATAGTGGATAGATCATCCAGACAGACAATCAATACAGAAATGACAGAACGTAACAACATTATAGACTAAATGGACCTTACAGATATATACAGAATTTATCACTCAATAGCAGGAGAATACATACATGTTCTTCTCTAGGACCCATGGAACATTCTCCAGGATAGATCCCATGTTAGGTCACAGCAAAAATTTTACCAAATTCAAAATTATGTTGTCTTTCTTAAAGCTGTCTAGAAGCCAATAATTTGACAAATCATTCTCCTAACATTTTGTGGGGATCAGAGGAAATATAGACAAGCAGTGAGAACATTACCCCACTCACCCCACACAGTTGCAGATGACCCTACTTATCCTGTGCAGCTGCAGATGAGCATTTAGTTATATAAGTATAACTAGGAGCATCATCCTGTGTAGCCGTAGATGAGTATATAGTTATGTAAGAATGACTAAGTAATATACAACACGCATGCGCACGTTATGTCGGCATGACTGACGTGCACCATTTTTCCCAGAACCCTATATAAAAAACAGGTCTGTAACATAAAGCTGCTATTGTTCTCCAGATGGTGACTTCATGTGCTTTCCTCTAGCTGGGGATTTCACTGCTGAAACCTCTCCTGCCACCACAGCTGGCCCTGAGAGGGCCCCTGACATTTTTCCAATAATGCTTTTGGAGTTTCTACTGAAGTCTGCTTAATGTTATATAATTATATGCCTATTAATTTATCCATTTAATTTTATTGCAACATTTTTTCAAGAGTATACTTTTGGATACTTATAGACTAAACGTCATTTTGCATTGGTTCATTGTCACCACAGGATGGGATGGACAGAGAATGCTAACTACACAATTGGAATCAAGGGGCCACTGTCTTGGAGAGAAACTCTTTTAAGATACTTAGTGCAAAATTTTCACCTATCTGTACTTTGAAATGAATATTGTTGAATCTGGAGCAGAGCTCAAACTTTGGATGGACATTGGAATAATTCAGAGAGGCCCTCAGTCCTGAGAAAAGCAAGGAGGTTTTAAAGATTCCCTAAATGGATGTCAACTCCAGGTAACTAGGACAAAGAGCAGGTCAGCCTCAATGAAGAAGATGTCAAAAAAGGCAGTAGTCTGTCAGAACTGAGGAAAACAATTGCAGTATATTAATAGCTAGAGTGACTTTATATTGACTATAGAGCTCTATAAATTTCTCTCCTTGGTTTTGAAACATGGGGCAAGGCCAGATCCTGAAAATGGAGTCCCAATGGGAGGATTGAAGTGTTCTTTTTCATGAAAACATTTCCCTGTGTAACATTTCCCATGGCCCTTGGCAACTAGAAACATGCCTCTACCTAAATAATAATTGTAATAATTAGTAAACTTAAACTACTGATGGTGTCACCATCAAGATCACCATTAGAGAAAAAGCACTCGGTAGCTAAGGAAGCCAGTGAAAATACAATTAACAATCACATGTGTTTTAGTCAATCCTGATGTTCTCTCATGTATGAGTAAGGCTTTCTCTCTCTCTCTCTCTCTCTCTCTCTCTCTCTGTGTGTCTCTCTCTCTCTTCTCTCAAATTAGGCATTCAACCATCCAAATTATATACACAAACTGCTGACTGCAAAATACATGAAGTGCATCACTCCCAATTTACAATAAAATATCAATGATGATAGCCTAAAAAAGTGAAAAAGAATTGGGATTCATTGCACACCTTTTTAAACATGGTGAAGATATCTGAGTGGGTATTTGTAGAGATTTTTGACAATTCTTAACTTCTTTAAAGATGACTCTTAAAATGACAAAACAAGGTCCTCACCAATGAGTCCATTCACATAGAAGACAAGATTCTTTTAAAGGAAAATTCAGTTTTGTTTACCTGTGCATTGTGAAAGAATGACAGGAAAAAAACTAAACAGCTAGCTAGCTGATGATGAGCTGAAGAGTGGTGCTTGAAATTGCTGTAAAGGAAAGTGACTCTCAGTGTGCAGAAGCCAGACTTCAACCAAAGTATTAACTTTCTGAAAGGACTGCAACCAACATGCCATCCCAATAGTAATCCTACAGAAAAGGGGAAACTGTTTACCAACAATATCATGCTTCAGTTGAGGTGAAAAGGTGAGGAATTGGAGCTGCCAACAGCAAGGAGAGGTAACGTATCTAACTTCTAATCTCAGTTTTATACATGGACAGTTGCACTGTCAATAAGTGATTTTTCTCAGTGTCCTCTCCAGAAAGATAACATATTTTTTCATCACCACCACATGGAGCCACTTTATTTTGATGTGTGTGTGTGGGGGGGACTGGTAATAGGGATTTAACCCACAGATGTTTTAACTCTGAACTACACCCCCATCCATTTATTCATTCATTTATTTATTTACTTTGAAATAGGTTCTTTCTAGGTTGCTGAGAGTCTCACAAAGTTGCTGAGACTGGTCTCTAACTTTCAATCTTCCTGTCTTAGCCTCCCAAGCACCACATGGAACCACTTTGAATTGCAACAATTCAATGTTTTAGGATTAGCCATTATTATCACCTATTTTGGCCATTAGACTACAATATAACAGACCTTGAGAACACCTGAAGGGTCTAAAGTCAACAAAATTAAAGAAAATATGTTATGATTCTAATGTAGAATTGTAAGACCGATAACTCAACTCCATTAATACATAATTTATAACATAAGATTTAAGAATATTGGAAACTAGCACTTTCAATGTCCTTAACTACGTAATCCATAATGTAGATTTAATGAGATTTTCTCCTTGGAAAGAACTTTATAGGATCTTTATTATTTATCACTGAAGGCTTTCTCTTAGATTTCATCAGATAATGATAATAATTGCTAACTTTCTGAGTATTCTACCTGTATTAACTCAGTTAATATTCATAAGAACAAGGAGGGGATGGCATAGTTATTTTCTCCTTTACCTTCAAATATACACAGATATTAAGTAACTTTCCAGGATTGCACATAGTGATAAATGCCCAAAACTAGCTATTCAACCCAATATTGGCAAATATGACATGCCGCTATACTAAATATACCTTATTTGGGGCCAATTGCAAATATGCTTGGAAAACAGTAAATAACTATACACACACAATGCTTTTTTTTTCTTTTCTGACACTTCTTTTTTTTTGGTACTGGGGGATTGATCCCAGGGGCATTCTACCTCTGAGCTACCCCCAGCCCTATTTTATTTTCTATTTTGTAAAAGGGTCTAAGTTTCTGGGGGCTTTGCTAATTTGCTGAGGCTGGCCTTGAATTTGTGATACTCCTGTCTCAGCCTCCCAAGTACTGGATTACAAGTGTATGCCACCACACCCACTGTGATACTTCTTTTCTACCATTAATGGGCATACGCTAATGGGTGGGACAGATGATCCTTATCGTGTGAGGCTTTATTGCATGTTATAGAAAACAAACACTTAAAATAAGAAAAAAAAACAGTTTAGGGAATATACAAATGGTTTATTATTAAAAGCAGTTTTTAATGTCTCTTTTTAACCATACAAAAGGAGGAATTTAGACAGTTTTAAGGGACAAGAGAATATGAAAAGCTATCAGAAACTTAGTTACTTCTCAATGATGATCCAACATACCCTTTTCTCCGCTAATATGTACTTGTGACTTCTCAGGCCACAAACTATGCAGAAAATGACTAATGCAGAGCCCCAATTTTATAATAATCTGACATAGTCTCTTTAGCTGCAGTATCCTATGCACAATTCTATATTTTAAGAGCAGATACTGCTATGCCCAACTGAGTCTATTCCTATCCAACCAACAGACACCAAAGAATAGAATCACATGTAGAACATAAACAATTGTAGTTTGATTTCCTAAGGCAAAATGCAGCTTATCTGTTGCCTGTAAGAAGGCAAAAGTACTTTTAAGATAATGGTGGGAATAAGTCAACATTTTCATTGGAGAATTAAAAGGACCGCTGTACTATTTTTCCCAGATATTGACACATTCCCATTTTTAGTAGTCATTTTCTAATGAAATAGAGTCGTATTCATTGGTTACAATTTGAGAGCAGTCCAAGTAAATTAAAAATAAATAGTAATAAAATTAAAAATATAGGAATATAGAAAATAATATGTATTATAATATATATTTTATATATAATTACATATAGGTAATTCTTAGGTTTAGCAATATTGATTTATAGCAGTACATGATCATAGCCAATCTTCTAGCATACATATATATATGTATGCTAGAAATTATATATCTACATCATATATATATATATATATATATATATATATATATAATTTTTTTCTTTCCATAATTCACCCTTCGTTGATTTTTTTTTCTGGTTCTACCTGCCCTTCTCATTTCTGTGGTATGGGACCCCAGGAAAAATTTGAGGCATTTTGCTTGCAATGTAATTTTCAGTAAAAAAAAATATGCTTTTCAGATACCTATTTCAGTCAGCTTTGCCATCTCTGTATCCAAAATACCCAACAAGAGCAACTTAGAGGATGAAAGGTTTTTTGAGGCTCACAGTTTCAGAGGTTTCAGTCTATAGGGCCAGCTCTGAGGCATAAACCACAGCAGCGGAGGCAGGGCACATGGTGGAGGAATTAATCTCTCACATAATCGCAGCTGGAAGCAGAGAAAGTGGGAAGGAAGGGGCCTAAGGACATATATAGTCCCCAAGATGACACCTCTAATGTCCCCCTCCTCCGCCATGCCCCACTTCTGAGCTCTGTTGCACTGGGACATGCTTTCAACTCGTGAGCTTTTAGGACATATTTTAAATACAAACTATAATAAAGCGCTTCCTATATATTTGACAATCTAGTGATGGAAATAGAAACCTTTCAGGAAATGACTTGAATAAGCATCTTGAGGGGAGACAGGTAAATTCAGAAGAACCATGATAATAATCTTTCTGTCAGTTCACAGTCTCATTTCCAATGCTCCGTTCTCCCCATTCCCACTCAGTTCAGTACAAGAAATAATTTGAGTATTGAAGAGTGATTTGGAGAAGAGAGCTCACTGGGAATGATGACAGGTATTATATCAGCAGTGGTGTAAATTAGATGGTGAATTTGTGGAAAAAGAGGCTCCCTTGGAAGTGACACATCAAATATGGTATTAATCCTTTTAAAAGTTCTGTTCTTTAAGATACATAGACTTGCAGGTTCTTCTCACTCTCTAGATAAATGTGAAGTCGGATCCTGCTTGAAAGATACAGATTTAAGTACAGTAAGGTATTTGTGTGTCAGAATGAACCAAGTTTAATGATGGGTGCCTATTTGAGAAAGAAAATAAAAACATAACTGTGACCATCAAGTGATGTTCATTTTATACTCTAATAACTACTTGAATCAGAGATGAAGTTACTTCCCTAAGGAGAAAAACATATCATGTCTCATTGAACATAATCCAAAAAGAAGCAATGTGCACTTTACTGCAAAGCCTTCTTGTAATCTTGAGAGACTCACGGGTTACTTTAATTTTCATCTTCAATCTTTCACTTCAGAAATATAATTGAAAATATCAAGAGATGAAAACCAATTAGAAAAATAAAAATGAATGACAAATAAATTATGAAAATCAGGTCACTCCTATATAAGCTACAAGTTGAGGATATTGATTTATAGTCCTAATAACAGAAGATCACCTTAGTAAGAGAATGTCTTAATTAAACATATTGTGACATAAAGCTGGAAGACAGTTTTTTTCAGAAAAATGTTGTGTATATGTATCTGTATACATGCATGCACATGTGTAAAAATGCACAGATTTAATTCAATAGAAAGAACAGGAAGATGGGGATAGAATTCAAAATTTCCAAGGCACATTTAAATTGAAGCTCTACCAAACTATGGAAGGACCTCAATAATAATGTGAGGCAAAGTAAAACTTTAGAATCTATTTTGTAATTAAGTATTCTCATCATTGTGTCTTTTATCCATCAGTCTATATGATTTAATATTTACTGAAAGCAGAATATATATCGGGGAGGACCAAGATGGGGAATTGTGGCAAAATTCTGAGCACCATTTGGCAGATTGTGGACGGATTGTGTTTCACAGCTTGTGCTACATTGTTAGCGGTTCTTACTGCTTTAATTTTTAAAATTGAGTTTAGATCATCTCTAAGGATATTTAAAAGGCTGGAACAAAAAAATTCCCATTGTTTTGAATTAGAAATATTTCATAGAATTAATGCTACTTCATAACTGTATCTCATATTTAATGTTTAAAGTATTATTTACAATAAAAATCTTACCATTATCTTATAAACATGACATGACTAAAATATGGTACATTGGCAATTTATCTTGATAATGAGAAAGTAGAATCAAAATATGTAAAGTTTTATGTTATGATGTAAAGTAGTAGGTTTTTGGCAAAAGACACATCATACTTTTTACAGTATTGTATTTAATTATAGGTACTACCTTTAAAATATAGCCACACCAACTCTTTTAATAGATTGTATATAGCTTATCTATTGATTAATTTTTAGATGAATATAAAATTTACAATGTCCCGGTGGTTTACATTTTATGCAATTTTAAATGCTTTTTTTCCCAAATTGTTGCTTGTTAAACTTGCTATTACCTATCATGTTACATTCTTATTTTAATTTTCTCTTTCTTAACTGTATTAAATATTTATATTTTAGCAGTGAATAGAAGTAAAATGGTACTATATTTTAGGAAGGACAATCATCACCAGACAGATCAGAGAAATAAATCTACTAATTTCAGATAAATGGAAGTTAAGCTAAGGCCTGTGAGAAGAAAAATATATTCAAGTTACTATAGTACTTAGAGAACTAAAGCCTAAGATATGGCTGAAAAATAACAGATACTCTAGTAGAGCAATTCCATTGGCAGAGGAGCAATTATTGTGTGATTCTGGACATGTCTGGAACATGTTGTAAAATACTGGTTGGCATACAGCCACTTAAAGGCATAATTACCCTTGAGGGAGCAGAGCACACAGTGTTTCAGAATCAATGATGTTATTTGAGAGAAAAGTTTGAGGAAATTGGCTTATTCATTTTAATAAAGGAACATTAGCCTTTTTTGACCTTATTGAAGTTACAGAATTCTAAAAGCCATAGATAAAATTGATTCTAATAAATTCTTCCGTCCACTCTAAAAGTCAATAAGAAGAGAAAATGATCTTGAAATTGGGAAACTGGGGATTAGAAATGAAATTCAGGTGTGTGCATTTCATTCACAGCATGGGATAAATTGTGACTGAGACTGAAGCTGGCAGAGCTGCGTGTGTGTGTGTGTGTGTGTGTGTGTGTGTGTGTGTGTCTGTGTGTCGCAAGGGCTCTGTGTTGCAAAACAAGGAACACACATGGCTTGTGTCTTTCCAGAATGTCAGCTTTATTGATCATAAAGCAAAAGTGTTAGGTAATCACCACACAATGTTCAAGTCTATCCCCGGAGGACTTTGGTCAAACAGGGAGTCAAAGGATATTCCATTAATTACACACAAATTTACACATTCACACCGTTCACTCACTATCAGTTCAAAGTCCAAACCAAAAGTCCAATCTGCAACATGGGAGAGTCCCCTTGTTGACTGTGGTCCAGTTGTCCTGTCTGGCCAGCTCCAGGCTGGAGACTTGAGGTCTCTGGAGCTTCTAATGTGAAAGGCAGGCGGGAAGGGCTTACACCTCTCCTTAGGGGCAGAGGCCTTCCTGCTGGACTCTCAAGCTCACTTCATGCCTACCCCTTGGGATGACGGGGCTCAAGGGAGTGAGTTGGTTGTGGAGTCCTGCAACAGTTTGCCTTGCTCGCATTTACCTGGCCTTGGGTCCTTCTTTAAATATGGTCTTTCTGTGTAGGCATGACTGAATTGTTTACCTTTTTTGTGATTGGTTAGCGGATTGAGCAGGTCACTTTCTTTTTTCCAGTTGGTCACTTACACTTACATAATATTTGTTTACAACTATACTATAGTATTCCACCCCATAATATTCCTTTACAACTTTAATGTTTGTTTACAACTATCCTATAATATTCCACAACACAGCACATGTATCAAACTTACTGTTAATCAAGTTAATCAAACTTTATCACTGATAATACTACTAATAGCGTGTGTGTGTGTGGTCACTGATAGTACTCCTAATAGTATGTGTGTGTGTGTGTGTGTCTGTGTGTGTGTGTGTGTGTGTGTGTGTGTGTGTGTAAGAGAGAGCTACAGAAGAATGAATGAGTAATGGAACTTTGGAAGAGTAGAATGCAATATCACATAATGCATTCATCCTATTTCTTATATAATTAAACCAAACTCTTTATCTTGTTATCTAAACATTCTAGAATTTGAACTCTACCATTTCAGAATCACTTTAGTTTCCCTACTGTAATGTGCAGTAAAGTTTGTCTTTTGAAACACTTTTCTGCAGAGTGATTTAAAAAAACGGAATAAAAAATAAATTTGGAAATAGCTGCAAAGTAAATCTTCCAGGTGAAACTATACTATGAATAGTGTCTCAAATTTATCTGACAAAAGAATTTTTGTTTTGTTTTGTTTTTACAGGGGGCCTGAGTAAGAATATATCCACAAACTAGTATTTCACAGAACACATTTTGGTAATGATAGCTTTGAACACAAACTCAGATGAACACTATGTTAAAAACCTATTTTCATGTCACAGACAAAGATAAATTGCAGGATAGAAAACTCTAAGCTATCCCTCACTCCCTCATACACACTTTTGTTTTTTACATACAACATAGAAAAATACACAGACCCCCCAACAGCCACCCAGTTTTAAAATTCTTGCTCTTTATATTTTTGAAAATATATCAATAGGAAACACATGTTATTGACTATATTATAATAATTATTTCTAATTTAAATTTGCAGGGCAATTCAAGAAAATTAAATGTAAATAAGTACATTACAATTTAGTTATGTTCAAAATGAGCACTGGGTTATCCTATCGTTGACAAGAATTTAAATTGTTTGTGAAATATCAATGGTAAGTAGATTTTGTATTGTTATTAAAAAAATGTCACTTCTAAATGCTTTGACAACTTTTACCCAAAGAGTGCCAGAATGTTTTGATTGGAAGGAATCTTATTCAATGTGATTGCCTGTTGTAGAATGTGTTGTAGTCTTCCTAAGTATTCTGTCTTCAAGTTAAGTGCATGTTAATTGCATTCTTAAATGGATTAATAATTATGTAAATATGTGTATTTGCTAGAACCATATTTCTTGCATCAAAATAAGTGTCAATTTTTGAACAACCAGATCCATTAACCTTATTTTGAGAAAGATTAATTTGACAATTTGAGCTTTTATTGACTTAAAGTGCATTTCTTTCAAAATCCATCCTTCTGATAGTTTTTAGATATTGTTATTACTCCAGAACTAATCAATATCTGTGAATCCATTTGCTAAATCTCTATATGACTTTCTTTAATATTCCACTGATAGTAGATAAAAATCAAATTTATACTTAGATCTTCAATAATCCTTAGTGCAACAAAAATATGATATTTGTCCATGTAACTGAAAAATAACTTGGAATATCTAATATATTTTGTAATATATTTATGTTTATGTCTTCTACATAAGATAGAATAATTACTTGTTACAGTATGTAGGTACTTTCTATAGCTTGTAGAATGTTTTAAAGCTCAATAATATTATACAAAATAAAAAAGGAGACACATACTTATCTATGTTCATTCTTATCAATATGACCTATATGGTAATATAAAAGATTATGAATACATATGCTATGGTTTGAATATCCCCTCCAAAATTCATGTTGGAATTTAGTTGCTAACTCAAGTGTTGAGAGTTGCGACCTTAGAGATTGTTAGTTCATGAATGGATTAAGGTAATTATATGAAAATGGGTTAGTTATTATGGGAATGGGTTAGTTACAAAAGGAAGAAGTTCATCCCCCTTTTAATCTCATGTTATTTTATCACCAGGTGATGTTTCCCACCATGTTATAACCATCAAGAAGGCCATCCACTACAGTCAGGGCCTCAGTGTTGGGTTTCCCAGCCTTCTGCAAGAACCATAAGCAAAATAAACTTCTACTATTTATGATTTACCTAGTATTCAATATTCTGCTACAGCAGCAGAAAATGAACTAAGATGATAGATAAATATATACACATAGAATACAGACAAAAATTTTCAGTTATTCATCTTATATACACATATAAATATATCTGTGCGTTATGTATGTGTGTTTATGCATCCTCTACTTGCTGAATTAAACAATAAAACTGAAAATCTATTTTCATGAATTCCCACTACATGCATGGACCCTCTAATTCAGTGCCTGAAATATAACATGGACTTTAAAGAAGTTTATATGTCATAGTTAAGAGGACCTGTAGAAATTAGATTTCTATTTGCATCTATGAGCCAGTAAGATTTGCAGATCCAGCATTGTTACTTTTTAGAAATCATTAAGATTGTATAAACTGTAGGCATAAACAATGATCAGCTGATTATGTATTCTGTTTCCTTAATCATTGTGTATAAAATCCTTGCCTGAAGCTTTGCAAAATACACTCAGATACAACAACAACAACAAAAAAAAAGATTTGCAGATCCAAAAACAGGGAAAGTTTTCCTTGAATTGCATACTTAGCTTCTAGACAGCCCCATTCTTATATTGAGTTATTAAAGTCCTGGTAAGGAGAGAAGGCTGTATGCTGAATATCATAATGAAAGAAGATCAGGGCACAGATCAAACAGAAATATACTTGTATTATTAGAAGCAACCAGGACAGACAACTGGATTTAAGGGCAATTGAATATGGTTAAGGGCTGATTTGACATTCACTGGTATAGACTAAGTCAAAAGTTCAGAGTCAACAGGCATAAGTTCCACCCATTGGGGGGTGTCTACCATCACATAAAACCACCTTTAAAATCTGCTCTAATTAGATCAAGAAATCCAATTTTAGAATGATTTTTGGTCTTTGTATGCTAAGGAAAGGGACTCTTCTTTCTGATTAGGATTTGGGCAATTTCTGGTACTTTTTTGTTGTTATTTATTTGTTTGCTCATTTTGGTACTGAGAATTGAACCCAGGGGAATTCTACCTCTGAGTTACACCCCCCCATTTTACTTTCTATTTTAAAACAGGGTCTCACTAAGCTGTTGAGGCTGACCTTGAACCTGTGATCCTCCTGTCTCAGCCCCCCAAGTACTAGAATTATAGGCCCACCCCACCTGATCTATTCCTCTTTTATACTCCATCTTTTCCTGTACTTAGGAAAGCCAGTTTCCTGTATGTTTTCGAAGGTATATGTCATTTTAGACTCATTTTTAATCCAAATGTCACTTTTGTTACTTTTTCCTTTTAATAAAACAACAATTTGTTAAATATTTGATATGCAAATACCATACATGATTCACAGGAAATAATTTAAATAAAGGTATAGAAAAGAGTTGCATTAATGTGATACATAATGTATTAGGAGCATGAAGAAATAAACATTTTTTTATTTTATTTTAACATCATAGCTCTTTTCAATAACAATATATTTATTCCATGGTATTTGTAGGGGATTTGCTCCTGGATTCCCCATGGTTACCGAAGTTTGCAGATGTTCAATTCCCTTATAGGACATGGCATGGGCCTTGCATATGAGCTATGTAGATCCTCTGGTGTACTTTATATAATTTCTTGATTACCTACAATATCTAATATAAACAGTACATAAATAGTTTATATTGTTTAGAAATATATTGTTTAGAAATTAAAAGCAAGAAAAAAACTTTACCTGTCTGCTGAAACCATTGTAAGTCTAACTACATAGTATGTGTAGGCAGCACTATAACTTTTTTCAAATATTTTCTATCCTCCATTGGTTGATTGCATGGATATAAAACCTGCAGATATGATGATCTAATTGTAGTATCTTATTAATTAGTTAAATTAATATTTTGATTAGTTTCCCCAATGAAACTATAAGTTTCGTGATAGTGACCTTCATTAAATACTTATTTTATTTGTTTGTTTTTGTTTGTTTTGTTTTATTACACAGAAAATCCCTATTGAAAGATCAGTGCTTAGATACAAGTAATTGTGAATATTAGGTAAACACATAAATAGATTATTTGGAACTGCATGAATTAACTCATTGAGGAGGCTAAAAATGTTTTAAATAAACTGACTAGTGAAAAAATTATTAGAACTTTTAGGTAAAATTGATTTTTATTTATAGTCCCACATTGTAGATAATATTATTCATGTAATTTCATTTTTATCTTCCAATCTGAATAATAAATAAAATAAGTCCATGGTCATAGATGAAGAAACTAAGCCTTTAATTCTGCCAAATTTAAAAGTAGAAAAAAGGTCAACAGATTTTCTAATCATAGGGGTAGACTGTAAATCTAAGAGTAAAATAAAAAAGCATTTAACTCCTTATATAAAAGGAGTTAAGGATCTCTGTGGTGGAAAGCATTAATCTTTCAACTGATAAATCATGGGGAGCTCTATGGAAGGGCCAGAACTATGGAAAAAGTGCATTGGGGAGCTCAGAGGAGTGACTATTTATAAATCTGCATGGGGATATTCTAACACTTTTTAACTGGCATGGTGATACTAGTACAAGGGATGTACATCACTCTTCTGTAAATTACTATATAAATGTCATAAATCACTTTTATTTCTGGTCATTTCAGTTGCTTTCTATCTATCATTCCTGTTTCATCAGATTGAAAATCTTGAGAAAAGGGGTTTTACTCATGTTTATTTTATTGAAACAATATCAGGTGTTACATGCATGTAATCTCAATACTTGGGATACTGAGACAGGAGGATCGCAAGTTCAAGGCCAACTTCAGCAATTTAGTGAGGCCATCTGCAACTTAGTGAGGCAGTGTTTTAAAATAAAAAATAAAATAGGCTGGGGGTGTAGCTCAGAGGTAGAATGCCTCTATGTTCAACCTTCAGTAACACACACACACACACACACACACACACACACACACTCACATATCAATAACACTTGCAGCATTTATTATGTGCTTAAATTGCACTAGACATTTAAGATGTTTCATTAACAAAAACCTTGGTAGCATCTTATTCTGAACATGCTCTACGTTTGTCTTATACCTATCCAAAAATCTGAAAATCATGTATCTACACGTATTATAATATTATTCAATGTAGGATGTAAAACTGAGATATTACTGTTTAAGTTTAGATCATATGGTTTGCATTAAAAATAATTACATTAAGCAAATAACAATGTTATTTCACTCATGAAGAAAATCTCTATATCACAAAGGGTAAGCAAGCTTCTTCCCATTCGATTATCTTTTTGAGGATATCAAACATATCCTTATATGTTTGAGTAGAAAAAATAAAGTCGATCAATAGTATTTATTGTTGTTCTATCAATTAGACATCTCAAATAGTTGAAATCAAAGATAAATGCTTTCAAATGAGATTACTTTCTGGGAAATTGGAAGCATGAAAGAAAATATGTAATTTATAGAAACAGTTATTTAGTTTTCAAATTGCTTCTCATATATAAGCTAATAGGTAGAGAGTCACCTGTTTGCTTTTCTATAATGAATGTCCCCACACTTAAAATTTAGTTTTACAGGAGTAACTCTAGCTGCTCCCCCAATGAAAGGCCAATTAGGTTAAAAAAATATTGAGTCAAGGAAATCACTTTATTCCAAAAGCTGGGTGGAGGAGAAGATAGGGAACTCTGTCACAAGGCCCCACTTGCCTGGAAGCTGATTTAGGGGTGGTTGGCATAGTGGTTGATGGGTGTTCTCCCACTGCTGGGCCTTTCTCATAGTGGGTGGGCTGGAGGAGACACATCTAATCCTTATTACCTAGTCATGATTTTTTTTGAGGGGTTTGCAAATCTCAGTAACAAAGATCATTACTTTTTGTCACTGGTGAGTTACATATCACACAATGGACAGGCTATAGGGGAGTAGCTACTCAGAGACCCTCTTGCTAGCTGCCAAACTCTTGATAATGCATGAAAAAAATCTTTACTGCTCAGTTTCAGTTTTATTGTGCAAAGCTGAGGCTTAAAATTTTGCTGATTTAATATACTTACAAACTTCATGGTAATTTTCATTTATCAATAGTAATATATAAATTATCCTTTCTGTATTAATTTTATGTAATATGAATTCATGTTCCATGTTAATATGTCAGTTGTTATTCATAAACATCGACTTGAAAATAAATTGCCTTCCTATGACTCTTTTCTAATTAGAAACAATATTCATTTAAAATGGCATGAATTCACTTGAGAAAGAGAAAAAGCATCCAGTATTTACATCTACAATAATATTTTGGGCAGTTTTTGTCTGATCAACACCAATAAAGAGTCAATTTCTTGTGTAAATGTCTTCTTGAAATAGCCTATACATTGGAATACCCATCAGGATCATAATTTAATTACCCTCAAAAATATAAAATTACATTGAACTTTAAAATTCAATGTATTGAATTTTACTCCAATTGAGTGGAGATTTTAAAATAATTTGGCATTATTTTACATTTATATTTAATACTGGAATTATGAAACTAGTCTTTAAATTGTTTACTTACTTTTAGTTGTGAAATGATATTGACACACCAAGACCTGTGTGCATGTATGTTTATATCACTTTGAACTGCACTACGATGTATAATTACAATGCACCAATAAAAATATTTTAAATGCCATCATGTATATGACATTTTCATTATCTATTAATTTCTTGGTGGGCTTCTAGGTTGGTTCCATATTTTGGCTATTGTGAATTTACTGCTATAAACATGGATATACATGAAAATAAAATTATTCCATTTTCAGGAAAATTGATGAAACTAGAGAATATTATGCTGAGTGAGATCACCAGTCTCAAAAAGTCAAGACTGATTCCTTTCATTATGTGGAAGCTAGAGAGAAAATGAGAAACAGAAAGGACTTCTGATAATTGGGAAGACAGAGCAGTGGAACAGTGGAAGGGGTCTGGGGGTGGACATGAGAAGGGGAAAAAGAAGAACTGATGAAGGAAACAATTTGAATAATTCTATGTCCACATACGAAGGTATCACTACTAATCTCACGTATATGTACTGGAGGAAGTGAGTAGCAGGGTAAAATCTGGAAGGAAAACACTAGATCTGTATGCGTGTATATTTATATCACTTTGAACCTCACTATGATGTATAATTACATTGTACCAATCCAAGTAATCAAAAAATATTAAAATATAAAAAATGTGAAAAAATAAGACAATCATACAAATGGAATTGAACAATATTCTAATATGAATAAAGTCTGCATAAAAGTGTAGTTCATTTATTATTCATTCGAGTGCAGCAAATTTTGAAACATTTGTAGAGAAAGAAACATCCTATTTGAGTGAGTATTGATAAATGCCTGATGCATCCATCAAGTGTCTTGGCAGTCGTCATGCGGCAGAAAGTTTGCCCTCTAGTTCAAATCAATATGTTTTTGTTGTTAGGTACAACAGAAAGCCGTTAAGTGTTGCTTTCAAAACTCTAGAAACATATTAGTTTACAATAATATGTCGAGGTCTGCAGTAAAAGAACAGATATTATTCCCTAGGAATAACATGCATCTACTAGATAATAGAAGCTCAAGCACAAATAGTTATGGAGGAAATATTGGTAGATTTACTCGACAGGAATTTATGATTTTCATTTGATATGTGTGTATAGAAAAAATATTCAAGGAATGTCTAAAACCGAAGGAGAAAACACATGTGAAACGTTTATATTTATCAGTAAAATGTTAACAGCTCAAAGTTTAATGTCAAGCAATTTTATACAATTCAGTTCTCTTTTTTATTAAGAAAGATGTTAGCAGCATGATTTTAAGTATGAAGGGGAGGTTTAATAATTAGCATACATTTGGACACATTGCTACTGGCCTGCACAAACATAATTTTGATTCTAACAGTGCATTTTATTCACAAACAATATGTGATCAATTAAATTTCTTAAATGAGTATAAACTTAATTTCTACCTGTCCTGAAGGTCTTATACCCTTTTTACTATGTGGAACAAGGAAGAAAAGGTTTATTTTAAATTTTGCAAATGAGTGACCCCTTTTTTGTGCATTGCGATGAAGGAATAGTTTCTTAATTTTATTTATTTGTTTGTTGGTTGGTTTACAGAAGCTTTATTCATAAGAGCCCAAACCGAAAGCCACCCAGATGCCCATCAACTTGTGAATGGATCAGCAGATCTTGCGGATACGCTCGGTGGAATGGTACTCAGCCATGTGGAAGAGCCACAGCCACTTGCACCACGCGGTCGGGCTCTGCCACAGCAGCATGCAGGGCAAGGGACATCACGAAAGCTGATGGAAAGCTGACCAGCAGTGGCCAGGGCTGGCCATGGAGCCCTACCTCCCCAGGGGTCCCCATCTGCTGGAAGACAGGAGGGCAAGGAAGGGTGACAGAAGCCAGAGTGCCACCAGGACCCTGTATCCCGCACCAAGGTGACTCCAATCAGCCTCTTTAATTTTATTGTGGACAAGAGTTTCCTATTTCAAAATATAAGTAAGAAATACAAGTCTTTGGGGAATTCTGATTTATGTCTTTCAGTATTTCTGTTCAAAGAAATCCTTATTAATTTTAGATATGACATAAATATATGTGTTAAATTAATCATGTTGTTGCAGTAGGTATAATTTGGTATCTATTTAATATAGTTATTCTCATTCTGACAAATTTATTGATTCTATCTTTTCACCATCATTTACCTCATAATGAGGAAAAAGAGGAATGAAGTACAGCTACTATTACTGGCACTATTAGGTACAACATGAGTATGCTAAGTCAAGGTAAAATCTAAGTAGTATGTGTTCTAATGATTATTGGGCACCCTTTTTTTTTTTTTTTTTGCGGAACCGGGGATTGAACGCGGGGGCGTTCTACCTCCACGCAACGCCCCCGGCCCTATTTTTTATACTTTATTTTGAAACTGGGTCTCACAAAGTTGCGGAGGGCCTCACTAAGGATAGAGAGACAGAGAGAGAGGGAGAGACAGAGACAGAGAGAGAGCTGAGGCTGGCCGCGAACCCGGATCCTCCAGTCTCCGCCTCCCAAAGTACTGGGATTACAAGCGTGCGCCACCACGCCCGGCCTTGGGCACCCATTTGTTTGTTTTATTTTGTTTTGTTTTGTTTGGTTTGGTTTGGTTTGGTTTGGTTTGGTACGGGGGGGGGGGTGAAGACAGGGGCATTCTACATCTAAACTACATACCCAACCTATTTCAATTTTTATTTTGAACCAGAATATTGCTAGATTTCTGAGGACCTCACTAGGTTGCTGAGGCTGGCCTTAAACCTGCGATTCTTCTGTTTCAGCCTCCCAAGTACTGGGATTACAGACATGCAGTACCACACTTGGTTAGGATGCCCATTTTTAAAATTACAATATGATATTGGGTAGCTATAACCACTTTGAAAAAATATAGTCAAAGAAACAAACAACAAAACATAACCAATTCTAACACCAAAAGATAATAATTGCTGATATTCAGCATTCTGTTTTTATTTTAATAAATGAATAAAGTAAGAAAACATATAGTATCTATTTTAAAATTTGCTATTTAATGGTTTTGTTATCATTAAACATTTAAAGGTTCTTAAATACAGATCAGCAAGATGATACATCTACTAATAGAAGAGTAAATTCAACTCCAAACACCAGTTATCAAGGGTGATATTTAATATACTTAAAATTAGCCAAGAAACTGTTCAATCAGTGGCACATGAGAACAGATCTGAACTAAGAAATTATACTGAAATAGAAAATACTAATTACATTAAGGAAACGTATTACTGACA
Source organism: Glis glis (assembly GCA_004027185.1). Classification (NCBI taxonomy): domain Eukaryota; kingdom Metazoa; phylum Chordata; class Mammalia; order Rodentia; family Gliridae; genus Glis; species Glis glis. The sequence goes on along the minus strand of PVJS01012246.1, from coordinate 17,808 downwards.
TGATACACAAATGGAATTTGAAGCATAATGCCCTTATACAGCATATGTATAGGAAAAATCACAATGTCATGTATACCTATTTTGAATCAGTTTTGGATAGAAAGAAGCCTCTATGTATGAAAACATTAGAAAAGCCTTTCATCAACCAAATGTACTCTCAAGAATTTATTCTAAGAATATAATATTGTTGTAAATTATTGTGCTTACTTTGTTAGTGATAAGTGCAGCCGCTATGGAGATCAGTGTGGATATTTCTCAGAAAACTGGGAATGGATCCACCATATGATCCAGCTATACCACTCCTGATATCTTTCCAAAGGGACTGAAATCAGAATTTTATAGTAATACATGCATATCCCTAGTTATAACAGCAAAATTCATAACAGCAAAAATATGGAACCAATATAGGTGTCCATCAACAGATGAATTAATTACAAATTTATGGGATACACACACAATGGAATTCTACTCAGCAGTAAAGGAGAACAAAGTTATGTCATTTACAGGAAAATGGATGGGCCTGTAGAATAAAGTGTTAAAGCCGGGCGTGGTGGCGCACGCTTGTAATCCCAGTACTTTGGGAGGCGGAGACCGGGAGGATCCGGGTTCGCGGCCAGCCTCAGCTCTCTCTCTCTCTCTCTCTCTCTCTCTCTGTCTCTCTCTCTCTCCTTAGTGAGGCCCTCCGCAACTTCGTGAGACCTGGTTTCAAAATAAAGTATAAAAAATAGGGCCGGGGGTGTAGTGCGGAGGTAGACCACCCCTGCGTTCAATCCCCGGTACCGCAAAAAAAAAAAAAAGGAATAAAGTGTTAAGTGAGATTAGCCAGTTACAGAAAGTGAAGGGTCATATGTTTTCTCTCATATGTGGAAGCTAGGGAGTAATTGGAATCTAAGAAGGACTTTAGATAATGGAGGAGAAATTCTAGTGGAGCCAGGGAGGTGGTCTTGGGGATGGTAAGGGGAGAGAGGGAAAACTAATAAAGAAACACCTCTGCTGACATTATGTACGTATGTGAGAATACCAATGCCTATCTCAATATCTTGTATGGGGAAGGTGTGAAGTGGGGAAAGAGCAGGGGAAAACTCACCAAGCACTGTGTGCATGTATGTCACTATCACGATGAACTACATTATCATGTGAGACTATAATGCACCAGTAAATATATTTAAAAAATAAATTCCACTCTCAACTAAGAGAAACAACTCTACAACCAAAAAGAAGAAAAAAAGAAATATAAATTTTTATGACAAAAATTGAAAAAGTGGCCAACAATTATGATCTTTCAGGTTCAATGGTTCTCTACATAAAGTATTCAAACAATGTATAGGAAAATAGCTAGCATATGTAATATATAGGGTAGTTAAGTAAGATCTCTGGATTTAAAGTGACTTGACAAAAATTGTATGCATATATATAAAGTTTTACAAAAGTTGCATAAGTTTCTCATTGAATAATATTCATAATATTAGTACAGATAAAAATGAGTAAATGCACTTAATTTAGACAAATTTCATAAAGAGATTCAACTTGTAAAAGATAATTCTATCTACATTAATTTAAAAACTTAAAAAATTTAGAACATGATACTATAATTTTTATTTGAGTGCAATATGAGGAACATCTAAAAACATCTTGATAAAAAGTAGGGTGGATAGATACAAGGGAACTCAACAGTTCAATCTTTCTGATAAATAAAAATAGAAAAAAAGAAAGGAGTGAAAGAGGGAGGGAGAAAGGGAAAAGGAAGAGAGAAAGGGAGGGTGGGGGAGAGGGTGGAAGAAAGTAAGACAGGCTGAGAGGGAGAAATATATAACTATTGGTCTCTGATGTTCCATAAATATAATTTAGTGCAACGGTTATTCCTTGTTATTGTGCTTTTGATGTTGTTGTTACACAATTTCCATATATTTCCTCCATGTTTACATGCAGTGCTTGTAAATATTCTTAAATCCTTATGGCAGGATATTTAATAGAAATGAAATACTTATAAGAGAACACTATGAAAGTACAATTTATGCATTTTATTGAGACTCAGAAGCTGAAAATTTGACAATAGTTCATGCTATTATAAGGATTTGTCTAATATCACTCAGCATAATATTCTCAGCCAGCCTCATAACATCTAGGGTCATATGTTTTCTCTCTTATTTGGAAGCTAGTACAAAAATAGGAAACAGAACAGACTGCAGTCAAATGAGAAGGGAAAGCAGTAGAATAGAGGAAGGAGATTGGGAGAAGGAGGTGTCAGAGAAAGATGAGGCGTGGGGAAGGGAACAGTTCAAATAATGTTATATCTTTACATGAAGGTATCTTTATCAATCTCACTAACATGTTGGGGAGGGAACTACACCAATCGATGTGTGCATGCACTAACATATCACTTTAAATCTCATTATGATGTATAATTACAATGAACCAATAAAAGTATAAAAAATTTTGAAAAATAAGGACTTGTCTAACTAAAAACATTGTCTAAATTAACTGATTTTAGATATTTTTATTTTAAAAAACTGCTTTTATATCTCATAAAATTCTCAGGAATAGTAAATGACATTTTCCCAAGATATGTTTGCAAATAAAAGCAATAAGTAGCATTTATTATTATTATTTTGTCATTTTTATGCCTGTGTGCTATAAAAGAAAAACAACTGTATGTTCTTTTTGCTTTTCAAAAAGAGAGAAAGCTATGTATGATCACTTCTAAGTAGATACTTTGCAGCTTTCTTATAGTGAATTCTCTGAATGTACAGTAAGATTATATATTTTAAATCTACAATTGAATGAGTTTTGGCATATGTATACACCTATGCACTCATCTGCACAATCACGTTTCCTTTTTCAACAAGTTGTAATACTTTCCACTTATTATTTCTTATGTTTGAAGCATTATATCCACATTTCTAAAATACTCAAGTGCTCTGTAAAATATCTATTAGTTTTAAAATTTCACACAGTAAGAAATTCTGGCTGGGAAAAGTAGATGGTTTGCTTCTGGTTAGAAATAAAATAAAAAGCAAACAAACTTTTGGTCTTAAAACTGTTCCTACCTAGTTATAAATAAAGACACATTTTTATTTGATACTTTGTAGTCCTTTTTTTCTGCTTCTAGCCATCGAAGTGGTACCATTGGGTGACTATTATTCGGGACTCATATTTTAAAATATTTTTGACATAAATCCATAAGTAATTAAATTCCTTTTTGAAATGACAGTTCACTTATGAATTGACAAAATTCAGTCACTATTTTTGTATAGTTATTGATAGTTTTTCATCTTCATGTTGTGGCTTTCCATGGACTTTTTCTCATAAAAGTTATGAAATACAAAAATTTAAAGTGAAATCTAATTTTAAAAGGGTAATCATCCACACATCCCAGTTTTATATAATCAGTGACATAATGATTAATCATCAAGTATGCAGAAACTTGTGGGGTGGCTTTGTATCTCCCTGAGCTTGTAAGAATGTGCTGTCTCTTTCCTTCTGAAAGAGACAATCTGCTTCCCTCACTCTTGTCCCAAATTTTGCTTTCCTCTACCAGTATTTTGACCTTTGAGTCAAGTACTATCAGGTAACAAGATAATGAAACTACAAGGCCAAAGAGCCTTCTTGACTTTTTGTTAGGGCTCTGCCTCTGGTACATCATTATGTCTGTAAAGACAGCTGAGAGTTTTATAGCACTTTAAATAACAACACTCTGTATTGCTGACTCAGAGGCAATTCATTGCTCACCATGAGCTTCACATAACAGATAAGTGAATCACAGCAGAGAGCTCTAAAGGCCTATGCTGGGAAGCAGCCTGACAACCAAATAGCATGCGGAATGCACATCCCTTTAGAGAGTCAACTCTTGGCTAATACTACATACACTATTCAATTCATTTCTTTAAAGTACTTTCAGCATTTAGAACTTCTGTATATCCATCACCCTACTGGAGACTGGAAATATATTAAGATATAACTGTCAAGCTGGAGAGAGGAAAGAGACAGGGGAGGTTTCAGAGACACAAATAAAATTAAAAGTTACCAGGGAATCACTTAATTTAGGTTTACTTCTCAACTGAGTTTTATATTATGCAGACATTGTACTAAATGTTTCTTGGAATGAAATAGGTCATGTAAGATTTTTTTATATAGCATACTTTATATTCAAAACAGGATTAATAGAAATATGAAATGATAAATAAAAAATTACAGTTTAATTATTGTAAGTGTCAGAGCACAGATTTGAAGCCAGCCTCAGCAACTTAGTGAGAACCTGTTTCAAAATTAAAATTAAATAGGGTGGGGGTGTAGCTCAGAGTTAGAAAGCCCCAAAGTTCAATCCATAGTACAATAATAATAATAATTATATAATAATAATAAAAATATCTTGCTTTTTCCACTTAGCTACCATATTTTTTCGAATCTGATATATTCAGATTAAATTATTTTATTTCTTCTCTTAAGGTCCATTTTAGTTGCTTTCCATTATTATGTTTAATAAAATGATACCTTAATACTAAGAAGTTAATTGTGTGTGTCTTAAAAAATTTTGTATTTCTGCTCAGTATTTTATTTTCAGAATGTTGCTATATTTGGTGCAACGCCTCATTCTCAGCTTGAGGAGTTCTAACTTTCCTAATCAATTTTAGTTTTGAAGAATTTTATATTGAACTGTACACATCTCTGTAGTAATAGTGTCTGTTATGGTTTGGATATGGAATGTCCTGCAGAAAAGCTTATGTTTTGGAAATACAGAAATGTTCAGCAGTCAAATAATTGAATCAGGGCTCTAACCTCATCAGTGGATAAATCCATTGATAGATTAATAATTTGAATTAACTTAGTAGGTGATAACTGTAGGTAGGAAGGGTGTCACTGGAGGATGTAGGTCACTGGGGGTGCAACCTAAAGGACTAAATCTGTTCCTGGTCCCTTCCTTTCTCTCTGTTTCTAAACTGCTATAGGCTAAGCAGCTTTCCTCTGCAGCAAGATGTTTCTACCTTAGAGCCGGTTGACCATGGACTGAACCGCTGAATCCATGAGCCACAATAAACCTTTCCTCGTCTAAGCTGTTCCTTTTTTTTTTTTTTTTTTTTGCGCTACTGGGGATTGAACCCAGGGGCATTCTACCCCCGCGCTACACCCCCGGCCCTATTTTTTATATTTTATTTTGAAATTGGGTATCACGAAGTTGCGGAGGGCCTCACTAAGTAGAGAGAGAAAGAGAGAGACAGGGAGACAGGAAGACAGGGGGAGAGAGAGAGAGAGAGAGAGCAAGAGCGAGAGCGAGCTGAGGCTGGCTGCGAACCCGGATCCTCTGGTCTCCGCCTCCCAAAGTACTGAGATTACAAGCGTGTGCCACCACGCCCAGCTTAAACTGTTCTTTTCAATTATTTTGGTCACAGTGGTGAAAAAGATAAATCGTAACTTTAAAATACCCAGATATTTCCTAGGAAGTACATGAGATATTTATTGGTATAGCTGCATTGGTCAATATGCCAATGTTAATCACAATATTATCTAAACCCAGTGAATATTTTGCGATTTATATGTTGACTAATAAATCGATAACTCCATTGGTACTTAATCAATATTGTTGAACCTCAATATTTATAAATAGGTATTAATGTTCCCACACATCCACTTTTTTGTGATTATTTCAATTATGATGGTGTCATGCCTGCACGTATTTTAATCTGTTCTAAAACAAATAACTATTTTGGAAAGCACAGCAAACTTCAGAAATTGTCCATTTGTTAAAAGAATGAGGAAATACATGTGAAAAATTAAAAAATAAAAATAGGCCGGGCGTGATGGCGCACGCTTGTAATCCCAGTACTTTGGGAGGCAGAGACCGGAGGATCCGGGTTCGTGGCCAGCCTCAGCTCTCTCTCTCTCTCTCTCTGTCTCTCTTTCTCTACTTAGTGAGGCCCTCCACAACTTCGTGAGACCTGGTTTCAAAATAAAGTATAAAAATTAGGGCCTGGGGTGTAGCACAGAGGTAGAACACCCCTGGGTTCAATCCCCAGTACCGCAAAAAACCCAAAAAAATTAAAAAATAAAAATAAACAATATATTTCATTGAAGACTTCATATGTTTGTTTTCAACCATATCCAAGATAGCTCTAAACAACCAAACATTACAAACAAGTAAACAGTAATTTCTGTGGCTCTAGCAAATATTTTATTCTGACGTAAAAAGTACACTCAAGGAAATGCATTCTCCAGCTCATTCTATTGAGGCAGGACAGAGGACCTGGGAACAGGAGGGATTTAAAATGACCATCTGTATCACCTTCTATTAGGTGGGGGGAGGTGAGAGACCAGTAGTCATGAAGAGATCAGGGCACACCAGCCCACCAGATAACAATTCAAATGAAGGATTTAAATTGGTCAAAAGACATTGGTTCCCCAAAACCCAATTCTGAACAATCATAAAAGATCAGATTGGCAAACTCAGTAAGGTTTAAAAGCCCATCACCCAAGACCTTCAATAATTACTCTTTTGTGGGGACCCCCATGAGGGGGGAGATGTTTTGTTTTCTATTTTTCCTTGACTTAAAATAAACTTTCATATTTCTATACTGTTCATTAGTCCTTGGACTTCAATCATCAAAATCCACTGGACAAGAACCCTATAGGAGGAAACACCCCATTTCAGTCATGGTACGTGGGCCAGGAAAAACTAAACACAGATAGACTAAGGACACTTCCCTTTGACAACAAAAGGAAGTCACAAGCAGGTAGCAATATGCACTGCAACTACCACTGGTACCTACTTTTATGTGACAAGCCGTCGAAACAGGTGCTGGCTCTCGGTCTCACTGACAACCACCACAGGCACATACGTACATGTGACTGGCAGTCAAAACACGTGCCGGCTCTACACCTCACTGGTAACCACCACGGGCACAAGTGTATGTGGCCAGCATTCGAAAACAGGTACTGGCTTTAGGACTTACTGGCAACCAGCACAGGCACATATGTATATGTGACCGGCAGTCAAAAATAGGTGTTGGCTCTACATCTCTCTGGTAACCATGGATAAATCCAGTAGACTCATCCTGATGATGGACATGCATGGATAGGAATCAGGTTCAGGAACTGAGCAGCATGCTTTGGGGCAATTAGACAGTGAGAGAAGTTAAAAGGATGCTTTTTTATCCTCTGTCTTTCAGATGGGAAACTCTCCATCTGCCAAGGCCACTATCACCATCTTAGATTGTATCTTATGGAACTGGGGATCTGTTGGCCCCCAGACGCTAAAGAAAAATGCCTAGTCTTTGTCTGTGCCTGAGTTTGGTAGTATAGATTGGAAGGCAGAGAGGATGGCCACCAATGACACTATCTTGCAACTGGATCTATTTTGCAGCAGGAAAGTAAAAGGTCTGAAGTTCCTATTAAGGAAAAATCCAAAGCTATGTCAGCAAGGTAAATCAAATGTGCCCCTTCTGGCCATATTAACAGAGGAAATTTTGCCACACCACCAGAGCCCAAAAGACAAAATAAATTATTTAAGGATATTAAAAGTCACATTAAATGCATTAATTCTATGTTTAAAACATTTGGGTTTTCTTAAGATATTCTTCTATTGGTAAAATTTTACAAAAATAGCAAAATTTTATACTTTGTTAAGATAATTTCCCATGTTTCTCGCTGCCTCTATTTTCTATATCTAAAACAATAGCATTTTAGATATTTGTGTTCCCAAAAGTCCCTAAGAGTAACCCTGTGTAGCCTGGACTGACCTTAACAGTAAAACAATGTTGGAAAAGCTTATGCTTGCACAACATAGGGCTACCTGCCTGGTCTTGAACACCCAGCAGAACAGTATAACCAGAGGCAAATGTGCTATTTCATGGGTAACAAAAAGGAGGCTCACTGAAGCTACTTTTAAACTGACACACACAAAAATAAGATATGACACCCATGCCCCAATCCTCCTTCCAGTTAAGTCCTTATATGATGCCGTAAACTTAAAACTGTCACTCTTGAGGTTTTACAGGCCTGCAACCACCAGACTCTACAAAAAGTAGAGATTCCTATTCTTGTAAACTCCTGGAGGATCTGAGTCCTGTTCAAAATCCTATAGACAAAAATAAACTGTTTAAGCTAAGTTAAAGACAATATGCTTAGCTTACAGTTAAAGACAATATGCTTGGTTTTCAGATAAAGACAATATGCTTGGTTTACAGATGACTCTACCAAATATGGATAAACAAACAATCTCACAACAAAAACTTGTATGTTGTGTTTCAGATTTTGTGCCACAGAACTTTTCACAATGTTATATATAATGACTTGTGGTCTATGGCAAATGGGTTGGCTACCTGGCTTCCAATTTCAAATGTTATCAGGGGGATAGTCTGAGGTAAAGAGTTATGAAAAAAACATTATGGCAATATATATATCCAGGTTATCATATAATGTACTAACACGTCAGTTTTCCATGTAGATGCTCACCGAACCACCATGAATGACTTTAAACCAAGTTAACCAGGTTCCTTCAGCCGTCCAGCTATAGAAGGTTATGAGAACAATACCTCGTATGAAGGATTCCTTCTTCCATGGTCTTCTAGATTATCCACCCCTAAGACCCTGACTGCAATACTCCAACATTGCCCTCTACCAGCTTGAAGCAGTTATATCGCTTATTGCCCCATTTCCCTAACAGCAGCTAGGGTCACTTGATCAGAGGAGGAACATGAGGCAGGGCAGAGGACCTATGAACAGGAGGGATTAAAAAAGGCCATCTGCATCACCTTCTGTTAGGTGGGGGGAGGTGACAGACCAGGGGCACCAGGAGATCAGGACCCACTAGCCCACAAGATAATTAAAATTAAGGATTGAAACTGGTCAAAGGACATTGGTTTCCCAAAACCCAATCTTGAACAGTCATAAAAGAGCAGATGGGGAACCTCAGTAAGGTTTAAAAGCCCACCTCCCAAGAGCTTCACTGATTACTCCCTTTCGGGGACTTCATTTGTGGAAATCAACTGGACAAGAAGCCTGTAAGAGGAGACACCCCCTATTCACTAATACAACCTAGCACAGAGTTAAAATGCAATGATTTTCTTCATTATCATCAGAGGGGTCCCTATTATCCATAGTCAAAAACACTCTAAAATAAAGCAAGGTGTTAAAAAACCATAATGGAGACAGGTATGTTTAGGTTGTTAAAACAAAATTATCTTCGACTGGGTAGTTTGTAAACAAAAATTTATTGTTCAGTTCCAAAGGCTGGAAGGTTAAAAAACAAGGCAGCTGCAGGTTTGGTATCTAGTGAAGACTTCTCTGCTTTATAGATGGTGCTTTACTGCTATGTCCTCACACAGCAGAAGAGCTAAGGGGCTCAGTTCTTCTCCCACACCTCTTTTGTAAGGTCACTAACCTTATTCATAAGGATTCTGTCCTCTCAAAGGCCCTATTTCTTAATATCATCATCTTAGGGGTAAATTTTAACATATAAATTTGGGGGATAACACATACATTTAAGCCATAAGAACATGTAATCACAAAAGCAATCCCATAAAAATTAAAAAAAAATGGGGACTGGAAAAAAATCTAGGAGACTTTTCTAACAGTGAATGAAGGTGATTGCAGACTGAAAAACAGAATTGGCAAAGACTTTTCAATAACAGAAAGAGGAAATTCTTTATAAGAAACTTGGAAAGTGTGCATCAATATTGCAGAAAAGATCAATTAAATTGCAGAATTTCAGAAATTGAAAAAATAGGGAAAAACATTTGTCTTGGTAACAATCCAAAAGATTAATTGCTGTACAAAATAGAATTATCATTTAGTCAAAAGGTATTTGACATCACACACCTTGAAAGAAGATTGCAGTCATTGCTCTACAATGAATATAACATTAGTTTTACATCTGAGAATGGAGTCCTTTATGGAGGAAATTACCCCATGTTTTTCAATAAATATGGAATTACAGATGATGAAGACATAAAGTGAGCTTACATTGGAGTAGAAGCTAAAGGGGAATACAATGAAAAAAAACGACTCGTAGATTAAAAAAGGACTATGTCTCCTATATCAAGAACCGTAAACTATAACTTCCTACTCTCAGATTATTAAAATATACCATAACTTCTGTTGATTCTTCTGCTTGATATTGTCATTGTTGCGTGGTTGTAGAGATCAACAGAAAAATACACACACATACACACACACACACACACACACACACACACACACATATACATGCATGCACAATGGTATGTGTACTTTTTTCTAATACAATTTAAAAATCAAGACTTGATGCCAGGCATGGTGGTGCACGCTTGTAATCCCAGTACTTGGGAGGCTGAGACAGGAGGATCTGGGTTTGCGGCCAGCCTCAGCTACTTGTGAGGCCCTCTGCAACTTAGTGAGACCATGTTTCAAAATAAAGAAAATAATAGGGCTGGGGGTGTAGCTCGGAGGAAGTATGCCCCTGGGTTCCATCCCCAGTACCACACACAAAAAAAATCAAGACTTGAGAGAAGTATACATCATTCAATACCCAATTTGAGTGGTCTGAAAAAAGAAATACACAGAATGCTATAGATACGACAGATGACATCAGCGACTGAGAGGAAAGACAATCAGGTTGAGGTTCAGAAAACCCTTTCAACATGAAAGACTAAGGAAACTGAGGCATAGAGTGTAAATGTGGGTGAGGAATATAGGATAGACAGATGAGGCTTCATGGAGGTGCACCAATAAAATCTCCTTTCAAGACAGAACTTTCCAACCACTGCAGAGAGTGCAATTATCTGACAGCCTTCAGCTTTTTTTATTTTTTTTATTTTTTTATTTTTTTTTTTTGCGGTACAGGGGATTGAACCCAGGGGCGTTCTACCTCCGTGCTGCACTCCCGGCCCTATTTTTTATACTATATTTTGAAACTGGGTCTCATGAAGTTGCGGAGAGCCTCACTATGTAGAGAGAGAGAGAGAGAGAGAGAGAGAAAGAGAGAGCTGAGGCTGGCCGCGAACCCGGATCCTCCGGTCTCCACCTCCCAAAGTACTGGGATTACAAGTGTGCGCCACCACGCCCAGCTCAGCCTTTAGCTTTTAAACCTTGGAATCCACTGTAGTGTGTAAACTGTGGTTCTGCTCTTCCCAAGCAGCCATGAGCCAATGGCTACCCAGATGATGGTACCGGAGCCCAGGCATTTCTCCCACTGCAGGACCAGAGTTTCCTGTGAGGTTGGCCAAAACGTCCAGACCTGCACTGTCACCTGCGCCTCAGTCCTCCTGTTCCATGTTCTCCCATCTCGACGTCATACCTGCACTGTTGTCCACAGACTTTCTAGCCTTTTCTGGCTCTGCCTTCTTTTTTAGTTTGTAGGCCTGTTGAACAATATTTTCTTCCATTTTTAACTTCATCCTGGTATCTGCTTCAAAGAGGGCTTTATTGATCTAAGGGGTTCATGAGACTCAGTTATAAAAGAGACTATGTATGAGCTCCTGATTCTTTAAGAGTAAATTTTAATATATTTTATGGCTGTTGGATTCAAGGAAGTAATCTACAGAGACAAGACTACAGGTAACAGAGTTTAGAACCAACATGAAAATAGCAAACGGGGTAAATATCCCTTCAAGACAAACCATATGCCACCACAGCATCTCCTCTGTCTCTCTCACCATGCCTTGAAAAGTGCTTCCGCTATCAGAAGTCCTGGAACTATAGTCTCAAAATCAGACTCAGTTTGGGGAATGTTCCACAGGCATTGTTTTTTCTTGCTTAGGAGAGGAGTAATTACTGTGTTTTGTGTTGTTGCTTCTATTGTTGCTCAGCATGCCGGTTAGGATGTCAACTCCTCAGATTATAGTTTCTGTTTCTTTTGTTCACTCGTGTATTATATGTGCCTACAATAGTGTCTCATATATAGTAAGTCTCATATATAGTAAATGCTGAACTGCTATTATGTGAATGAATAAAGAGCTTTATGTATTTGACATTACATGGTATAAGTGTATGAACACTTGATACTTTACATGACAAGTATTTTGAGTCATAGCCCACACATCCTTGTCCAGGAGATGCAAAGAAATATACACAATGGAATGTACATTCATCAACAAACTAAAGAACTCTGGAACAGGTAAGGCTGGGACCAAGTTCTTCCCTTGAGTTGAAGACAGATAATATGAGAGACTGTCATAAATCTACATCAAATTATAGAGACAATACAGCATGTTTGTTTTAAATTTGAGCTGTGAGACATTCCCAAGATATGCCTTATTATGCAAAAAAATTTTGAGAGATTTTTGAGTTTTTTCTCATGACATACAAAATACTGCAGAATCTAGTCCAAACTTTTCTATGTGGTTACAACTCCACCACCGCTTCAAACTACATTTTAATACCAACTGTAATTACCTGTCAAAAATACTTTATTTATGTAAATTGGCCTTTTATTCCTGCTTTGGGGGTTCAAGGCATTGGTAAACTTTGTTAGTCCAGTCAATATTTTTAATGAAGAAGTCCAACTTTACATACGTACTCATATATGTATTCTAATTACTATTTTATTTTCAAGTTATCTAGTTAGAAATGGTGATAGATTTTCTTATATAAATTGTGCTATTCATGATGCAAATATGCTAAGTGCACAAATGGCTATTCAATGAAAGGTATCAGTCGTCACTTTCTCAGCTTCGCTCCATGTCAAGTTAACACAGTCCCTGTCAATCCCACAATCTATTCTATTAAAATGTGATTATATAGAAGCACTACTATTCATCCAGCATGAAACAAAGTCATAAGCATCAAGAGGTGGAAGAATGGAAATCTAGTCCTTGTATTGAGGGGAGGAAAATGGCTGGTGATTGGGGTAAACATATGAGCACTTGTGGGATTACTAAACCCTTCTCCTAAATCTTATGTCTTTCTTAAGACTATAGAAATAGAGATTATAAGTCTATTTTGGATTTAAACTCTCAGACCACTTTTCTAAAGATTTTGTTTACCTGCATAAATATTGCCAATCTTCTTCAGCTATGGTCTTGATACTGTGTTTATCTATTAGGTATATTTTAGAGATGCATCAAAGCATCACTGGAGTCAAAATCCACACACTGTATGTCTTTAAAGGAGACACTAAAATCCATTCTATACCAGCTTAATTATCCTTAGCATGTAATAGTTCATGTTAATGGGTTACAAAGTTCAATAAAGCTTATGACATGCACATAAAATCTTTCAAAAATAGAAAAAATTAATACATATAAATTTAGATATATGTCATACAAGTTATTTGTCTATTCCATATGCCTGTATTTTTAAATTTGTGTAAATTATTTGCAACCCCCAAATCAATACTGGAGGTCATTGGTGTACAAGTGGAGAGCTGAGGTTGAACAAAGCTCTCATACTTCACACAACTCTCTAATAACTAAACAGCGGCTACCATACTGTAAGCAACTCTGCCATATGCAGCCTACTCAGTGTTATATTTGTTTCATGTTTGTTGATTATTTTACTATTTGAAAAGACCACAAAACAGTGCTGGGGTGCTGTATAGTGTTCTTAAGCACAAGAAGGCTGTGGTATGTCTGACAGAGAAAATATGTGTGCTGAATTGACTTCATTTAAGCATGAGTTACAGTGCTATTGCCATAAGTTCAATGTTGATTAATTAGTGATATGGTACAGACAGAAAAAGGAAAACAAAGTTTGTCAGTAAATATATGAATCAGAAAGTGCTAAAACAACATCTATAGTTCTTGATTAAGCTATGGGAAAGTAGTAAAACCTGTAGATGCATGAAGAGGCAACTCATTAAAAAAAAATCAAAGGAGCAAAGACATAGTGTGCCGCATTGTTATGAGGCTGAAAGCCAAAGTAATTTATGAAAACATTACCCAGGCCCAAAAATAAAATGTTAAACTTTTTGGTTAGTGCTTTCTGACTCAAAAATCTCAAAAGGTGATGGTGTACAAAATGTCCAGGTTGCTGGCAAGGCAGGAGACTGTGATAGGTACATAATAGCATACTGTGGCAGAATATAAAAAATACTGGTTGTTATGCAGGAAATGAGTTAGGTGTAAGAGTAGGTTTTTACCATAGATGAAACTGACTTGTCTGACAAAGTTATTAGCAAAAGAACTTTTGGAACACCAATGGAGTTTTGGCTGACAGAAATGTGTTACCACAGGCTCAAAGGAAATTCTACATATATTTCTTCTTGAAGAAATAGTCAATATTTGCTAATACAGTGTTCATGACTATTTTACAAACTATAGCTAGTGCAAATAACATTAATTGTGTACATGTACTCTATATACATACATACACATATAGTAAGTAAAAATGTTGAAATATATTAAGTGGAAAAATATAGAGAGGTAGACATAATTTTGAAGCAAATGAAAGAAATATTTAGTTTCTTTCATTAATTGTCTTTATGAATTTTAGCTAGCATTTTGTGAGCCACACATTCTTCCGGGACTAGGAATACAGAAATAATTTGAATGTAAATTTCCTGACTTCAATGCGATTTACCTTGTAAGTCATGGAGAAACGCAGCCATCTAATAAACAAATAAAGAACAAGATGGTAACCAATAGCTATATCCTTCAGCAAAAAAAGAAAGAACTAAAACAGTATGATAATGATTAGAGCTGCTTTATGTAGATAATCATCAAAGGGCTCTTGAAGGAGGTTACATTCTAGCTGAGATATAACAGATTAGAAACCAGCCATGTGAAAAACATAAACTTTTTTCTTCTATGAGATTTGCACTTAATTTTGTGTAAAAATATATTGCCAAGTTGGAAATGGATGTTCAAAGCTAAAGTCAACACATGTTGAAATAAGAACAAGTTTCATAATATTTTAGAAAATCAAAATATACTAACAAATTTATCATATCAACTAAATTACATTAAAAAGAATAATGAAATAATGTCATGATACTGAAAAGGAAAAATGTTTATAAAAATGATTTTTCTAATCCTGAAAAACTGGACTTCAATCCTTATAGGGATATGTACATTTTAGGTTTGCAGTTGGGTAAAATCATAGAAACAGCTTTTTTTAAAACAGCCAGTTGTTTGAAAATCTGAGCCAGGAATGAAGTAAAAAGACACAAAGAGGAAAAGTAATGAATAAAGTTAACTAAACTTTGATGCTCTCACATTTGATTTAGGTCAAACCTTGAATTCTAGATGAATACTTGAATCACAATTCATCTAAATTAGGTCATCCATCCCTTGTGACATATGTATGTCAGAAATTAGCATTGACTTTCAAGTCATTGAAATGTTTCTATGGAACTTTGGAAGAGTTTCAAATAATTAAATATCCAATTTCTATTTTAAATTTGAATTTGAAGACTGCATTCAGGAATTTAAGAAAAATTTAGGTCTCTGAATATATTCCAAGTCACAATATTTTCATTGATCACAAAATTAAATTAATGACAAGAATTCTGACATTTAATTGTGCTATGTTTGCTAAATTATACTTTCTATGATTTCTTTTCAAGATGATAAGCTATAAAGTAAACTAAATTTCTTTGGCTATTTGTGTGTGTGTGTGTGTGTGTGTGTGTGTGTGTGTGTGTGTGTTACTGGGGATTGAATCCAGGGGCATTCTACCTCTGAGCTACATCCCAGATATTTTAATTTTTTAAAAAATGTGTCTTACTAGGTTGCTGAGAGTATTGATATTTCCTGAGGCTGTCCTTGAACCTGTGATCCTCCTGTCTCAGCCTCCCTAGTACTGGAATTACTTGAGTGCACTATCACATGTGGCCCCTTGACTATTCTTTATGGACGGTCACACCCTCCTCACTGATAATATATGTGGGACACTTAAACCGAGTATGCATTTTTTTTTAACCTGGAGAATTTCCACCTAGCTTCTCTCCTACCCTCGCCAGCCCTGACCCAGGAGCAGAAAGATGACCTGTCTGGTTTGTGAATTTGGAGACAAAGCAGAGACTGCCTTCCCTTCCTTACCTCATTGGTGAGATCCCTCTTCTGCGATGAAGGAGGTCAGCTCAGATCTAGTGGAAAGACATTCTCCGATGAAGACATCTATAGTTGTCCAGTTTTGTGTCTCTGAGCGTGAAATCTTCTCTCCTTCAGAGATTAAGTTCTCAAATGGTGCTGAAATCAAGGTAGAAAGAACAGATATTTTTTATGGATCTTTAAAATTCCAAGGAATATGGAACAATATTTTTGTGGTACTAGGTATTAAACTCAGGGACACTCTGTCACTGAGCTACATCCTAGCACTTTTTATTTTATTTTTTTAATTTTAAATCAGGGTCTCTCCACTTGCCAAGGATGACTTCAAACTTGTCATCCTTCTGTCTCAGCCTCCTGAGTAGATGGGAATATAGTTGTGAGTATGGAATAATTTTATAAAGGAAGAAAATATGCTTAGGAGAAGACATGGCCTTTGGAGTCAGAAAGGCTTGAATTTAATTCTTAGCTTTGCTACCTCCTGGGTGGCAATAGAGCAACTTATCTTTTTAAAATCCTAGTTTTCCAAGTACAAAATGGAAATACATCTGATTAACTTACAAGACTTCCAAAAGATTGAAGATACTAGAGATAATTTTTTTAAGATAAATAGTGTTCTAAAATAATATTCATTATCAATATTGATATTATTTTAATTTTATATTAACACTTTAAAGATTCAAACTTAATTAAAACTTATGATGCTGTTAAAGATTTAAGTCCAGATGATAGTAATGGGCATTTCTTCATTGTCACAATCACTACTAATTATTTTTTATTAATGTCCTAAGAAAATCTATCACTATTACATTAAGAAGCCAATTAATAAATTCCACTTTGGTTTATGAAATCATCACAAAATCCAATTTATTTAGGTAGATAAGAATATTATTCAATCTATTCAATCATCAAAGAATAAATGGGTGCTATCTATCAGAGTTTCTTGATATAAGTCTTACACCAACATTTTCTTTTCTCTAATCTTTTCACTCCTTGTTCTACCACTATGACAAAACCACCAATATGTGCTTATTTCTCACAATACCATTGTTCTGCTTCCAACAAAACAGACATTGTAAGGAAGAAAAATCGAGCTTTGTTTTTTTTTTTCACAAAAATAAAATCTGTTACCTCTGATTCCTAAAGAAAGTATGAAGAAGAGCTTTGGAAAACAGTGAATGGTCATAGTGTATCACTTTGCTCTAGAGTGTGTGACATAGTGGAGAAATTAATGGCTTAATAGTTAGAAACCCTGTCTGCTATTGCTAGCCTCCTGGGGCCTCATGTTCTTTGTCTATAAAATAAGACTTTGAATCAAATGATGGACTGATACAACCCTGGTTTTTGATTCAATGCTAAGTTGATGTTGTCCATCTATCATGGGAATGGCAAGCTGAGGAGCAAGCTTTGAAGGGTTCTCTGGGCAATGTGTCTCTTTTGTCTCATTGAACATATCAGAATGGTTTCAGTGTTTTGACAAGGTGTCAAGGAACTTCTAAATCCTTGGACATATCTATATTAAATTACAACTCACAAAGGTAACCTCAAATTTGTTATTTTTTATGATGTATAGAAGAATTCCCTACAGCACACTAGTGCAAAATCAGATCTTCAAAACAAAAGTGATTATTAAACTATTTTAAGTGTATCAGATATGCTAATTAACCACTTTTGCCTTGCATTTAAAGTCCTCTTTATTTTGGACTATATATTCTTATTCCCTCTGTTTACTGAATGAACTGTGGGCTCCAACATGTAATTATCAAATGATAATGCCTACAATATTATATATTTAGCATGCATTCTCTTCATTCCTCCTTGTGTGTCCTTTTTCTTTTTTTTTTTTTTTTTT
>PVJS01012245.1:0-44238 GCA_004027185.1 Glis glis | reverse complement strand
GTTCCTGCATGCTGACTCACTTGGTAGCAGGAACCCTTTTTGAAATAGTAAAATTTGCCTTGGTGAGCTGCTTCCAAATATGTGTCTTGTTTTTTTTAATGACGCCATAGAAATTTACTTCTGACAATTACAATGCACCAATTAGAAATGTGATCTTTGTGGAGATGTGCTATATAAGAAGAGAATTGCATTGTTTGTCAATAGAGTGACAGAAGCCTGGGGATCGTAAAGATGTGTGATTGGAGTATAAAGAATATAGGCCGAGTCAGCACAGATTTATGAATATGTATCATAAGCACAGATTCCGGATTCATTAGCTAGGCCTGAGGGTCTGGTAATAGCGCTAGCATTTTTCCCAACCCAAGAATTACCTGTAATAAATGAAATTAAAATGTCAGAAGGAATTTAGGAAGGTATGCAAGGCATCAGGGGATTGGGATGCTAGAGCCGATTTATCATGGAAGATCTACTCAGTTTACTCCCTGTGTCTCCTGGGAAGGCCCAGAGGGTGTTCATTTCACCAACACTGTCAGAAATTCATGAAGGGAGCCTTTACATCATTGAATAGCTCTGTGGTGGCTCTTTTCTATAGGTCAGGAATTACAGTGGGATCTACTATTGTACCATAATCCAAAAATTCAATATGGATAGTGAAATTCTCGGGTCCCAGGGGCCAAGTGGTAACAGTCAAATCACCCATAAAAATCACCCATAACTTAGTTAGCATAATAGACAGATGCCGAAAAACTGCATATACAGATGGACAATGGGCAGATCACTTACAAAAATAAAACTCTGACATAAAACCTGTAGAACCCACCCAGCAAACCAACCACTTACCCACAAGGAAGTCAACCTGCTGTAAGTCACACTTGCAGGAAGCCAGGTACGTATCTCTAGAAATAACCCAGAAGCAAAACAATAACTTCAGCCCCAAAATGTTTAAGACTAGAGTAATAATAAGTGACAGCATTCCTACTTTTTGTCCCTGTTTCCTACCAGAAAAAGCCAAATATGTACCTCTAGCCAATCCTGTGGCATGCCCCTTCCAGGTAGCCCGCCTACAGCTTCCCTATATCAACAGTCTCCCATCAGGAGATCTATGGGGCTTTCCTTTTTGTTTGTTGTAACGCTTTCCCATTCCTCTGCCAATCTTGAGTCTTTGCCAGAATACAAATAATGGTGGGTGCTATCTTACAATAGCAAACTATGATTAAATAAACTTTATCTTTCTCATTCACTTTATCTTCTTTTATCCTCACAAAGCAAAGCAGTATTTATAATGATCTGGCTCTCTGAGACCTTTTACTTTGGCTAGTTGATAATGGTTTCCCTATAACTGATATAGTTGCGGCAACCTCCCAAAGTTCATCTGGATTTGTTTAAGTGGGAGAACTCTAGGCTTAGTGAACAGAGTTCCCACTTGAATCACAACAAGAGTCTCAGCCCCAATCAGCTCAGACTTGTGCCAGTTCACAGGCCCACAATTCCTTGCATGAAGAAGAGCAAAGGCCCCCTCACAACCGGACTGTGCAACACTGCCGCATATTTATGTTGTTACGCTTCTTCCAGCCTTTCCTGAAGAGGATGGGGGCCCTGTATTTGTTATACCTGTCATTGGAATAAATTAAGTATACATTTTTAATTTAGTAAGCAATTGCATATCTGATTATGATAAAGTGCATTTTCTTATTTGTGTGGGGTATATGCTGGATTGAGAAAATGATCTGGTTTTTAAGATCCATGAGAACTTTGATTTTTGTACTTTAACTCTTCCCTGGGTATAAAACAGACTACAGATCAATAGTGCTAAAACATATATTAGATTTTAGGTCACAATAGAATATATGCTATTAATTTAAAGCTTAGGAATGAAAATGAATTTTATTTCTTAAAGTGAATAATAATTTATATGGTTGCCTAAGCAAATTAAGATATCTGTGTCGTGTGTGTGTGTGTGTGTGCTCATGTGTGTGTGTGAGGAGAGAGAAGAAAGAGGAGGAAGGAGAGGGAAAAAGTTTAAGAATGACTGGTTTCAGAATTGAAGTACTTTTCATGCATGAGAATACGATTTGTTTATATATGTTTATTAGTTTTCTATTAGTACGTACTAGTATCTCAAATTTAGCAGCTTACAATGACAACTATTTATTTTCTCACATTATCTATGGGTCACAAAAGTAGGTCCAGCTGAGCTCTGCTCAGTCTCTCTGGGCTGTAACCAGAGCACATGCAGGCAGTTTTCTCATTAGAGGTTCTTCTAGGGAATGCTCCTCCTCCCGTTTCTCTCAGGTTGTCTATAGAACACCTGGACTTACTTCTTTAAATCCAGCGTGTGAGCGACCCTCAGGCAGGGCCTAGTCACTCTTGAGGATTTTTTATCTCATTAAGGCAGGCTCACCTAGGACAATTCTTCCTTTTATTAGGATTATTTTTTTAAATCTCAGAATCAACTGATTTGGGACTTTAATTAAAATTTTCAAAATGTCTTCACATTTACTATATCCTGTTGGCTAGAAGATACTTTCTACTTTTACTCAGGGGATGAGATTATATAAGTTTATAGAATTCATGGGAGTCACCTAAGGGCATGTCTGACACCATGTGATATGCCAAAAAACTCAAAGGAGAAGTGGGTGCAAAGGAAGGAAAAAGGAGGGAAGGAAAGAAGGAAGAAAGGGAGAAAGGAAGGAGGGAAGGAAGGAAAGGAAGAATGTCAAGTCCGTATAGGACTTCTGACTGACTACTCAGCTGTAAATTTCAATGCATTTTTGGCTTCTGCTTCATTATCATTTTTCTCCAACCTCTCAGGTTTAAAACTTACCTTCCCTTTGTGTTCTTAGCATTCCAAGCACTTACTATAACTTAATATTACTCTCACTTACTTTCAAGTTAATTGCCCCTTACAAACTGAGTTTTTGATATTAGGGACTCATTCCAATTCACATTCATCTTCATGTTCCCAAAGACTTGAATGAATTTTAGGCAGAGCAAATGCTGGATCCGATGTATGTGAGGCAAACAGGAGTCCAGTCCTACTGTATGCCAGGCCAGAGCCAGGTTCTCACTGGCGCCCTTATCACTCACTGACCTTATAGTAAACCTAACTAATAGAAAAGAGAAGAGTTAGCGACTTAAAAAGAATATAAATCACTAATATTTGTAAAAAAAAAAAACACAACACCTTGAACATATTGTGATGTCAAAATGAATAGAACTCACATGTAAACATCATTGAAGATTCAAAGAGCATTGTGCCAACTTCTCTAAAAGCCACCCCTTGATATTTAGCATAGTAAAAAGTGTGTTTATCAGTTCAAATAATTATGTGTTCATATATGAAGTTATCAATACCAATTTCAATATTATGTATGGGGAGGGGAAGGGAACGGGATGGGCTCTGGAGGGAAACACACCAAGTGCTATGTGCATGTATGTCTCTATCACGCTGAACCTCATTATGAGGTATAATTACAATGCACTCATAAAGATATATTTAACAAAAGTGTGTTGTGCTGGAGATGTGTAGCTCATTGGTAGAGCACTTGCCTAGCATGAACAAGTCCCCGAGTTCAATCCCCAGCACTGCAAAAAAAAAACAAAAACAAAGTTTTTGTGCAGAAGGCAGAGTGGAAATGCATATGCATGAGTTTGCTCTTTTTCCTTCTTACTATGACTTTGGAGGAGTTAGTTACTAGTCTATGACTTGACAATAATGATAGCTGTTATTTCCAGGGGATAGAAGGATCAAATGAGTTGAAACAGAACAGTGATTTTAATAAAATGAAAGGTTTATTAATTGATGAATGAAAAATCTTTTGTATATTTTAGTTGGTGGACCCACAAGTTAACAAAGTAAATTAAAACAAGCTGAAACAGCACATTTAGAAAACAGAAAATACTAGCTGGTCATGGTGGCACATGACTGTAATGACAATACTTAGGAGGCTGAGATAGGAGGATCACAGGTTCAAGGCTACCCTCAGCAACTTAACAAGAACCTGTCTCGAAATAAAAATAAAATACGATTGGGGGTATAGCTTGAAGTTAGAATGCCCCTGAGTTCAATTAGCAGCACCACAATAAATAAAAATAAATAAATAAATAAATAAATAAATAAATTACTGGAAACTTGATAATAACAAAAAGTCAGAAAATACCGGCTTGCTAATATCAAAAAGTCTACAGCTAGATTTCTTTCTTTAGTTATAGTAACTGTAAAATTAGCCATATTTTTAAGCTGTTAGTAAAATTAAGTTTTGTAAATAATGTTAAATACTTCAAGCCAGGTGTGGTGGCACATGCCTATAATCCCAGTAGATCCTGTTTCAAAATAAAAAATAAAACCAGGGCTGGGGGTGTAGCTTGGAGGTAGAATGCTCCTGGGTTCAATCCCCAAATCCCAATTACAGAAAAACAAAACAAAACAAAAAAAAACTTTTATACTTTGCTATTTTTATTTTCCTAACATTTTATTCTTTCTATTCTCTTCCTGTTCATTGTATATTTCTAACCTTCAACTTGAGGAGATTGGCCATTTTTAAAGTTTATAATAGGATGCCAAGCCTTCAATCAAAGTGTCTGGCTTTCAGAATCAGATTCTCCTGATTCCTTTCACCTTTTCTTGTGTGGTGGGAGCAGAGTCCCAGGGACATACAATACCAAGGGAAGAAGCAATCAATACTGACCCAAGCCAGGAATGAACCAGCACAAAGATAATCAGAATGGAACCAATGTCTGCTGCTTCTCTCCTTTAAGTATCCAATTTTCTTTCACCTTATCATAGACATAGACCAAACATTAATTCAGGATAGAGCTGGACTGACCAGAATGGATAAAGTCCTCAAACCTCTTTTACAATCCAGACACTTAAAAGCATTTAAAAGCTAAAGAGTTGTGAAATATAGGATTTCATGAGGGAAATTTTTAGCTCTGCCTTTTCTCCATTTGACAAAGGAAGAGGAAGAACATTTTTTAAAAAATTAGCTTTAGGTAATCAATCAACACTACCTCTTAGCTGCTCAGCTCAAAGAGCATTGGTAGAATGTACAAGAACACTAATGGCAGAAAGGAGTAAAAACTGGCACACTTCTCATTTTATGTGATATGCAGAGTGAATATTCTACACGTCTTGATAAAAGAGACCAGGGGGTGTGGCAGACGTTTGATATAATATTTCACTTAAGCCTCAAATCTTAAAAATAAGGTGTCATTGTCATTTTACAGAGGAGTAAACCGAAGCTCAACACATTTAACACACAGGAAGTTTTTAAACCAGGAATCAAACACCTATCTCAAGTATCTCAAATGAATAAAGGTATAGCTTTCATTATCTTGCTGTCTCATTGTTAGTGGTATTTACACCAATTCTTTATTTTTTTTTACAACTTTGGCTAGATATTACAATCATTCAGGTTGAAATGAAAGAAGAGCCATCTATTACCACTATCATGTCTGCATTTTCTGCAGTTCAGCACATGTCCAATTTCATTCAAAGCCTTTCAAAGGCTTTTTTTTCTTTCTTTCTACGCCATTATTACTTAGATGGTCTCTCTTCATTAAGCTGAATAAGAGCACAGATTTTCAATTCTTTGGAGAGATTCAAAGCTATCTATCGCTGTTACCTTTTTATTATTCCTTCAGGGTCTCATTTGATACCATCTGGTAAATTTCAAAGGGCAAAAATGTTCACTTTAGACATGTTTTCTGATTCTGAGATAAAAGTCATACCTGGAAAGATAATATGAGAGAAAAAAAGATGGGAGCTGGAAAGGTGAGGGAAGTTTCAATGCACTAATTCACTCAATTTTAAGATC
This sequence comes from Glis glis, assembly GCA_004027185.1. Taxonomy (NCBI): domain Eukaryota; kingdom Metazoa; phylum Chordata; class Mammalia; order Rodentia; family Gliridae; genus Glis; species Glis glis. The sequence continues at coordinate 38,422 of PVJS01012245.1, read as the reverse complement.
AAGACATTGTATTTCACTGTGGATTTCTTCAGTAGAGCGTATAATTTACACAGTTCCTAAATACACAGTTTTAATTTATATTTTGGATTCTTTTCTAATATTTTTCTATCTGTTTCTATGAATCAGTTTGCATCTTCTCTTAGGGCTTCTGTCACAGTTCTTTACATCTAAACCTCTTCTATTTTAGTCTTCTCTGATTTTTTCTTTCATTGTCTCTATCATCTCTTTTTCATGGCAGCTGTTAAGTTAAAAAAAATCAGAAAGCTATTGATGTTGCTATCTTTCTCCTGTCACTTTCATCAGAAAAATGGAGTCCCAGTGTGCAGCATCCTGTTGCTTAGCAACAATATTTTCAACATCCCTGCCAACATAAGAGTGTGAAGCTGGGTCTGCTAATGTGGCTGTAGAGAGAAAAGAGCATAGCATGAATGAAAATAGGAAAAATAAACCCTGGAAAATTCAACAAACTCAGGATGTAATAAATGCAGAAAAAAAAATGAACATTTTTCAGGGAAGCTTTCTTTTTACCACATGATATATCACTTGCAGAAAAGTTACTCTGTACAGCAACACCTCTGGGGATAACCAATCAGGATTGCTGACACGAGTCTTCTGTATCAAGTTACTACACTGGCCTATTGTTGATTTTCCTAAATATATATTTATAGTTCCAGTGGGTAGTATGAATATCTTCAGCACAAAATAGAGTATTAAAAATATAGCTTTTAATTATGTTTTCAAAACATGTTATTATTATTTGTTTTACTGAACAAGAACTAAATCACAGCTTTATTATGCTAAGTCTGTGTGAATACATTCCTATTATATTTATGGCTTATTTTAACCCCACATTTATTTTTGTGTGTAACAGAAACTTCTATTTTTTCCATGTTTGGTGTTGTTTTAGCTATCTTATTTTATTTTATTATTTTGTAACACTAGAGATTGAACCTAGGGGCATTCTGAGCTACTCCCCCAGCCCTATTCTATTTCTAATTTTGAAACAGGGTCTCACTAAGTTGATGAGGGTTTCACTAAGTTGTTGAGGCTGGCCTTGAACCTGAGATCCTCCTGTCTCAGCCTCCCAAGTACTGGGGTTACAGGCTTGCACCATCACTCCCAGTGCTATCTTATTTTTAAGTAAAATATACTGATTGATTCATATTCATGTTGCTCATTGTTATATATTTGAAAATGGATAGATAATAGATTAAAAACTGAGATTAGTAATCAATATAATGAAATATAAAATCACTCTTTCAATGGGAAGGTAAAAAATTAAATATCCCTTATATTTTGCTTATTTAAAAACATATTGTAGAGCCGGCATGGCGGTGCATGCTTGTAATCCCAGTACTTTGGGAGGCGGAGACCGGAGGATCCGGGTTCGCGGCCAGCCTCAGCTTTCTCTCTTTCTCTCCTTAGTGAAGCCTCTGCAACTTCGTGAGACCCGGTTTCAAAATAAAGCATAAAAAAATAGGGCCAGGGGTGTAGTGCTGAGGTAGAATGCCCCTGCGTTTCAATCCCCGGTACCGCAAATAAATAAATAAATAAATAAATAAATAAATAAAAATTTAAAAAAATAAGTAAATAAAAATATATTGTATTGCAGAGTAATTTAGAATTTTATATTACCATCTCACATGGCATTTCTATATATTTTACAGAAAATTAATTCTATATTGATTAAAAGTTGTTTGAATTTAATGTTTTAATATAATATGGTGATTCTGTTATCAATATGTTACAGAGACTTGTATCTGTGTTCCAGTTTTGCTTTGCCCTTTATCTTCTTTGTAATATGAACATGATTTTTAATCTACCTAAAACTCAGTTTTCACATCTTTAAAGGAGCATAATACTTCCTAATTTCAATTCTTCTACAAAAATTAAACTGACATAATAAATGTAAAACACAAAGCATGTCTGACATTCAAAAATACTCAGTAATTTTAAAGACAATTTTACTTAGAAATTTTCAGAAAATAGAGTGCGTAGACCACATGGATTTTTTTCCAGACACTTTTTGCCTTTTTCATGTAAATATATATTTTTTCACTAAACAACTTAACCAATTTATTTATTTTCCCCTCCATATCCCATCCCCTCCCTCCTTTCCCCCATACATATGACTGAGATTGGTATTTATAATTTCATATAAGTGCATACCATTGTTTAAACTGTTACCTTCATTAAGTCTCTGTCCCCCCTCCCCTTTCCCTTAAGCCCTCTCCGTTGCTCCATTGGAGTCTCTTCTCCTTTATCTGAGGTCTCTTTTGTTTCCCAATTTCTCTCTAGCTTCCAAATATGAGAGAAAACATACAACTATTTGCTTTCTGAGACTGGCTAAAATATCACTTAGCATTACAGTCTCAAGTTCCATCCATTTTCCTGCCAATGGCATAATTTTGTTCTTTATGGCTGAGTAAGATTCCATTTTGTGTATATACTACAGTTTTTTGATCCATTCATCTGTTGACAGACACATAGGCTGTTTCCATAATTTAGCTCTTGTGAATTGTGCTGCTATAAACATGGATATGCATGTATTGCTATAATATTCTGACTTCAGTTCCTCTGGAAAGATGCGCAGGAGTGATATAGTTGGGTCATATGATGCTTCCTTTCTCAGTCTTCTGAGAAACCTCCACACTGATCTCCATAGCAGTTGTACAAGTTTGCAGTGTTTTTAACCATTAAGATAGACGGAGAAGAGCTGTGCTCATGGCATTAAATTTTTAGCACATATAATTCATGGATATGTTTGACATAGGGATAATTTAAAGCTTTAGTAATAACCAGAAATATAGACTGGGTAGATATGAATACTTATTAATATTAATATTTTTGCATGAAAGTATAAATAGTCGATTGTAGGCAATATGTTCATAAAGTTCTTTACTTTAATCTTTATTACATTCTTTATTTTATAGAAGAAACTCTTCCAGCCGGGCGTGGTGGCGCACGCTCCCAGTACTTTGGGAGGCGGAGACCAAAGGATCGGGTTCGCGGCCAGCCTCAGTTCTCACTCTCTCTCTGTCTCTCTCTCTCTCTCCCTGTCTCTCTCTCTCTCTCTCTCTCTACTTAGTGAGGCCCTCCGCAACCTCGTGAGACCCGGTTTCAAAATAAAGTTCAAAAAATAGGGCCGGAGGTGTAGCGCGGAGGTAGAACGCCCCTGTGTTCAATCCCCGGTACCACAAAAAACAAAAAAAAAGAATCTCTTCCATTTAAAAAGTAATAATTAACTTCATGTCCATAATGGCAGGCCATTTTTTCTCCAAAATTATAATAAAATATGGAAATAATGTTTAAATGATGTAAGCTCAGAGAATGGAGAGAAGAACAGCAAACCCATTCACAAACACTGTTGTTCAAAAACACTCATAAGCTGCAAGTAAGGCTGAGAAGTCTTCAGCTGGGAAAAACTGGTCTCTACCCAAATATCAGGAAGGAGGCATCACATGCACACCCTCTGATGAAATACAGAACTTTGAGACGTGAACAAGTGATATGAAGTGTAGATTTGAGATGTTTGACTAAGAATAATGAACCAGTTAATTAGGAGTCAAATATAAAATATCAGACACTCAAACCATTAATACCTTGGAAGAACACTTGGCAGGCAGGCAAAAATAATCTTTTAAAAGAACTCAGCATTTTGATATTCAAAATTTCTTATTCAATGACCACTTTTTTGGAACAATTGCCCCAAATTGAAGATCTCTGGATCAGCCCTAAAATAAAACTCATTTGCCACCATCTTTATGACACATTTTAATTATTTTCAGAATCACAATGTATTTAAGGAAAGTCTGGAATGTAAAACAAATAGTTTAAAATAATATCTCGAGAGAAAGAAAAAGAGTAACAGAATAAAACCCTAAGATATTATTAGAGATATTCATGAAGTTATTAAATCTGTAATTAGTAAAGGATATTTTTTAAATAAATAACAATAAAAATGTCATATTGTTTTGAGCAATGGGCCTCAAGGTCCTAAGATCAATAAGTTATGTCACACACGATTTGTGTCTTTCCACAATGTCACAAGATTTAGTCAACACTCGAAAGGTTAAAGCATGCAGGAATTTATCAGGAAATTGTCTAAGTAAAGTTAAGCTAAGTTCAGATGCTGGATGGCTGCTTTGCCAAAGCCAGTTAACTATGATTGAGCATCAAACAATGCACTTCAAACTAGCAAATCTAACAATTTAGGTTGAACCTGTATAGTTAGACAAATATACAAGTCCTAAAACTTAGAGCACTTCAAATGCTTAACAAATAACAAGTTACAAACAAGCAGAGGGAAGGGGATAATGAACCAAGTCCAGGAATGGAAGAGGAGATTCTGAAGTTGGTTCAGATGCTGAGAAGGCTAAAGAGTCGCACTGATCCTTGGTCAGCAAAGAGCTGGGCCAGGCCAAAGTAGTCACTGGATCGGAATCATATGCACAGTAGACTCATCATGGCATAAGCCATAGCTCAGCATGCTGTGTGTCAAAACAGCTGTTATTTCTATAGAATTCCCATAGTTTTCTGTAGGTGCTGTCAATTGTCCTTGGCAGGATTATCAAACCTTACAAGATACTTGTCATTTCCACAAATGTATTAATGACGTAAATCCATTAGACACAGGAAGAGATCTGTGATCCAAAGGTCCGTTATCAACTGTAGCACAGGCACGTTGGTCTGAATCATATGCTGACATGTCAAAACAAGTTGCTTGATGAGTTCCTGAGATTGTTTATGTCCCATGTTCTATACAATTGGCATGTCCAAACAAGTTGTTTATGAGTTCCTGAAGTTGTTCTGTGTCCCATGCTCTACACACATATTTTCTTATAAATTAAAATCCTGATAAAATATATAGTTGATGTTCATTAAATATCTCCAAAAAGATAACTGAAAAAATAAATATATGTAACCATAGATAGGAAACATGAAGTTAGATATAAGTGGTCCATTGAATTTTTTTATTTCACTTATTGTGTCCTTCACTTTTTTCAGAGCCTCTTTTTAATTCCTGTTCATGATATTGGTCTCTATTAATATGTACCTTCATAACTTACAGACTTTCTCTAATATCATGTATAGAGCATGGGACATAAAATATCTTTAAGAATGCATAAGAAACTTGTTTGGACATGCCAGCATAGAGCATGGGACATAAAATAAATTCAGGAACTCATAAATAACTTTTTTGGGCATGCCAGCATATGGTTCAGACCAGCACTCCTGTGCTGAGGTTGATAACAGATCCTTGGATCATAAAATGTTTTCTCATGTCTGATGAACTTACATCATCAATACATTTGTGGCTACTGACAAGTGTCTGGTAAAGTTCGATAAGCCTGCCAAAGACACCTGACAGCACCTACAGATACCCTATAAAAGAGCAGCCTTTTCAATATGCAGAGTGCTAAGCTATTGCTTATGCCACAAGTCTGCTGTGCATACAACTCCGATCCAGCAACTTCCTCTGGTCCTGCTCTTTTTGTTGACCAGAGATCAGAATAAATCTTCAGCCTCTCATCCTCCAGGACCAACTTCAGAATCTCCTCTTCCATTTTTGGACTTGGTTCATTATTTCCTTTTCCCTGCTTGTTTGTAGCTTATTTGCCAATTATTTGAAGCGCCTGAATGATAGGATTTATATATTGTCTAGAATACTTGTTCAACATAAATTGCTAAAAGTATTAGTCCAGTAAAATTGTTAGAATTGTTAATTAGAAAGTGATAGTGTGAGGTGCATCATTTGATGTTCATTCATAATTAATTGACTTTGGCAAAGCAACTGCCCAGCATTGGAAAGTAGCTTAACTTTATTTAGAGAATTTCCTTAATAATTTCCTGCAAGCTGTAACCTTTATTTATTTATTTATTTTATTTTTTTGTGGTACTGAGGATTGAACCCAGGGGCATTCTATCTCCAAGCTACACCCCCAGCCCTATTTTTTATTCTTTATTTTGAAACAGGGTCTCACTAAGTTGCGGAGGCCTCACTAAGTAGCTGAGGCTGGCTGCGAACCTGCGATCCTCCTGTCTCAGCCTCCAGAGTACTGGAATTACAAGCATGCACCACCACGCCCGGCTTAAGTTGTAACCTTTGAGTGTTGACTAAACCTCGTGACATTGTGGAAAGACACAAATTGTGTGTGATATGACCTATTGGTCTTAGGACCTCCTTGGTGGCCCATTGCTCATTACACCTCATTTCTAAGGTCTTTGATCATATGTATAATTAAAATTCTGAATTCTCCTGGAATTCTCTGCACCTCTAAGTTGGTGATTCCTGTTGTTATGGAGTTGTGGGAGCTCATTGCTTCCTTGCTAGTCTTCTTTCTCTTGTATTCAGGATTCTTAACTTTGTATCTTTGTTGTGTTTTCTGACTCTGTCTTTTTGTGTGGGATTCCTATATCTAATCACTTTCCCTTTATGATGTATCCTATTTTGAAGGTAAATATTTACCTCAAGGTATGTCTTAAGGGGTGCTGGTGTAGGTAGCCTCTGACTGGCCTCCAGCCTCTGTTCTCCTGACCTCATGCTGGTTACTGGGGTGACCTTATACCCTGTGTTTTGATGGGGTCACATGAGACCCTGACTCCACAGAATTCTATGGTCTGCCTAGGTTTTATTGTTCCAGTGAGACTTCCTGCTGTGATTCTAACAGTGGTCACTTGAGATGCTGCAAGATGCCTGCTTCAGGGGCCCAAACTCCACTGGCTAGAGACCTCCCCACCAGCTAGAGACACCCCTTTCTCTCCCCCCACATTCTGCTGTACTCCACTGGGGGCACAGTGTTGCAGCAACTGTAGACCTCTGTGGAGGGAGCTGCCTGCTGCAATCATGCTAGTCTCTAAGACCCATCTAATGCCATGCCAATAGGCTCCAAGCTCAGTGTTACAGGTGATACCAATATTCAGCTAAGCTTGATCACTCTGAGAGTCCAAATTTGACTTGTAGTATTTCTAGGTAGAAATAAACAAGAGATTCTAGGGGGTGATACTTAAAAAAAAAGTAAAAGGAATTCCTAGAGTGGAAAGATGAGAATGGTGGACTGTAATGAACTCAGGAAATGCCTAGCTCAAGAAATAATACCTGCATAGTGACCCTATTACTTTTTTTTTTTTTTTTTGCGGTACCGGGGATTGAACGCAGGGGTGTTCTACCTCTGCGCTACGCCCCCGGCCCTATTTTTTTTTTATACTTTTATTTTGAAACTGGGTCTCACAAAGTTGCGGAGGGCCTCACTAAGGAGAGAGAGACAGAGAGACAGAGAGACAGAGAGAGAGCTGAGGCTGGCCACGAACCTGGATCCTCCGGTCTCCGCCTCCCATAGTACTGAGATTACAAGCGTGCGCCACCACGCCCTGCTGACAATATTACTTTTCAGAACATCAATGATAAACATACCTAAAGTTCCAGAAAGTGAAAAAGATCATCTACAAAGGAATAACCTTTCAAAATATTGCAAACAATGGGTCAATAAATTCAATGTGCTGAAGGAAATTAATTTTAGGTTTAGGATACTATACCTGACTAAGATATTAAACAGGTGTACAGAAAAATAAATTAAAATTTCAGTCACGGAAAGTCTTGGGAAATTTCACTCTCCAAATACTCTTTCTTAGAAAATTTCTTATCTATCATTGTTATCCCCCTCCTACCACAGATCCTGACTAATAAAATTCAACATAAATTGTTAAAAGTATTAAAGATGTCCTATGTATGATTACTGTAAGGAACTGGCTCACTTGACCGTGGAAGCTGAGGAGTCCCACAGTCTCTGTCAAGCTGGAGACTTGCACAGTGGGTGGCACGATGCCAATCTCTGTGTCTGAAGTCCTGAGAACCAGGAGCAAGAGTGGCATAGCACCCCCAAAATGACAGACGACTACTACTTCTGCGTAAGGAGTCAGACAGAATCCTCACGTGCTCAGCCTTCTCCTCCTCTGAGACACTCAGAGCATGGGTGATGCCAGCCCACACAGGGAAGGCATTTACTCTACTTAGTTACTGATTCAAATGCTAATCTCTTCCAGGAACACACCCCCAGCTGACAAAGAAGATATCTAACACCTTGTACTTCAGTCAATTTAACATATAAATTAACCATCAAAAGGTTACTCTTTTGCAAAATATAAGTATAAACCAATAAATAAGAAGGCACACAGTATGGAAAAATTCATAACAGATATATAGCATTCATAAAGAATAATTGCTTCATATGGAAAAACTATTTAGGGCACCATGACGCAGAGAACAGGGAATGAAGGGGAGTGCAGAGATTTTTATATCATTCTTGAAAATATGGGCTGATTTAAAAAGATGATAAAAGTGTCAATTCTAATTTTCAAAAGAAAGGGAATTTAAAACTCCAGGCAATATAAAATGTGGTACAGGTGTTCTTAGAATTCGAATGGGGTTACATCACAGTAATCCCATTGTAAGTCAAAATGTTGTAATTCAAAAATATATTTAATACACCTAACACACTTAGGGTTAGAGGGTTAGCCACACTGTACAATGTAGGGTTGTGATAGTTAATCTAATTTGTCAACTTGACTGGATCATGGCACACCCAAAATCATGTGACTTTGGGTGTGTCAATGAAACAATTGGTTTATGAAACAGCAGATTAAACAGAAAGTCCTGCCCTAAATGTAGGCAGCAGGGTTCTGATAGGTGCAGGACTTAGATAAAAGAAGGAGAAAGCTGCGTAGAGTGATGCGGGACTCTTTCCAAAGAAAATGCATCTGCTCTCGTCTGAGATCGTCTCCAACTTTGCCATTTCTCTGAAGAGCTTTTGATCTTCTGCTCTCATCTGAGATCATCGGCCTCCAGCCCTTCGAACTGAAACTTCACCATCGTTTCTCCGAAGAGCTTCCTGATCTTCACGTCTTGGACTGGGACTGAATTAGTGGTTGCTCCAATTCTAAGACTCCAGCTCTTAGACCGTTCGACAAGCTACTGGTTCCTCTGACTCTCCACGTGCAGTCAGAACTCGAGACTACATTGTAAGCTGATCTGATAAATCCCTTTTTCCATATACTCATTCTGTGAATTCTGTTAGTCTAGTGAACCCTGACCAATACAAGGATATTTCTTGTTTACCCTGTGATTGATCATGCAGCTGGCTGCGAGGAGGAGTTCACTGTCACTGCCCAGCATCACTACAGTCTATTGCAACACATTGCTCATCTAGGAAAAGATCAACATTTAAAGTTCAAAGTATAGTTTCTACTGAACATGTAATGCTTTTGCACCATTGAAAAGTAAAAAAAAAATGTAAGTCCAAACATCCCGTCCGTATTGGAAAAAATTACAATTGTAGCACACTCTGTTTGTACAGCTAATATAATTTTAAAATTTGTTACATAGAAAACCTTTATTGTTATATTTTGGATACTTAGTAGCAATCCATAGAGAAATCATATTAAATATGACTTATATATAACTGAACATAAATTATGACAAAACTAAAAATGTAAAAGTAGAAATGGGAATAACTGAATTTGCAGTTGAGAAGATAGGCTGTGAATAAAACCTTACTCATAAATAACAAGTCCACATAAACTTTCAAGAAATGATGGAAAAATAAAAAAACTAATATTTTGTAATTGCAGATAATAAAACACAGAATAATTAAAAGTCTTGATATAACAATGATGCAAAATTGAGAGATGGTTTGTGATAAACCCTCAGATATCAGGAAATTAATAGAAAATGCCTGAAACTGTTGCTAAGAAATAGTGATATAGAGGTTAGAGATAAGCATAGAATTTAGAGATATAAATTAGTCTCTAAAAATCTAATATTTTCTTTAAATTATAAACTAGGTGGTATTAGAGATAAGTAGCAGTTGTTTTTCATTATTAGCCCATCTGCAATATTATTTATCTACCAATGCTTATATTATTTATATAAATTTACACATATATATTAGCAAAAATTAATATACATATTCTTTTATATATATTCATTTATATATAAATATATTTTACAATGTTTATTAATATATTTGTGTTTTTATAGTCATTGATTACATTATAGGTTCATCTTATAAAAACACAAGAGCAGAACTTATGTCTCCATGTTTATAAAGTATTTTTAAAGAGTGTGGGTCTTACCAAGATTTAGGAGTTTTAAAATAAATGTTTAAACATAAATGCATCAAAAACCCTGATAACGGAAGAGAAACCTTAGTGGAGTGAGAGAGGAGACATAACTGAGGGATGCAATAGAAGGGAGGGAGACTCAATGAGAGAAACACTTCAGAGCCGGGCGTGGTGGCACATACTTGTAATCCCAGTACTTGGGAGGCTGAGACTGGAGGGTCCGGGTTTGTGGCCAGCCTCAGCTACTTAGTGAGGCCCTCTGCAACTTAGTGAGACCCTGTTTCAAAATAAAGAATGTGGCCTATTTTTTATTCTTTATTTTGTGTTTACTATAAATTTTAAATGTTTTGGGAATAAATAAGCTTGAAATTTTATGTAGCCATATTTGTTAGTTTTTGTTTTACTCTGTTTTCTTATTTTTAGCCCTTCTTTATTTTTTATTTTCTTACTTTTGAGCCCTCTTCTTTTTTAGTCTCCTGTATTTTCTTATTTTCAGTCCAAACTATTGTATATTTTTACTAACCTCCTTATATTTACACATGAAAAAGGTATTTTAAAAATCCTACATTAGGAAAATAACAGTCTGTGTTTATATACATTTTTGCTCTTTATGTTTTTTATAATGATACCATTCAGCAATTTAGAAATTATTGTTGTATGATTTGAGGCAGGGGTCATTGACAGAGAGTGGTTGCTTTCATTCAATATAAACTATAGCTTTCTTCTTCAATAAGAAAACAACACACTTACTAGGAGGTGGCAAACCTTACAGCTAAACAACTGCCACGCTTCCTGGCAGCTAGATAGTCATGGAGATGGAGACCTGTGAGATATGGTACAGAGTATTATGTGGGACTTCTGGAAAGGCTACTTGCAGAGGGTTGATTCAGCTAGAAAATACACTGCTCTTTGACTAACTTATCACCACATAGATCATTCTAGGCACTTTTTAATTGGTTGTAACCTCCCGCTCTAACAGTGAGAAACCTGGCTTACCCTTTCTGCCATGCTTTTTCAATTGTTTTATTTCAGTACACAGGTATATGGTTTCAGAATTTCTGACTCTTTTATACTGTGGGAAACAACTTTATCAATTAAAACATAGTACTTATAGCTAGTTTCTTTTGCTTTTAGTGTTACAGTATTTACTCATTTCCAAATTTACTTAGGTCAGAGCTATGGATTATAGCACAGTGGCAGAACACTTGTCTAGCATGTGTGAATACCTGGGTTCTATCACCAGTACTGCAAAATAAATAATAAATAGATAAATAAATAATAAATGGATAAATAAATAAATAAATAAATGGCACCAAATTTACTTAGGTAAGCTCTTTCCTCCCACACATACCTCTTCAATGAGGTTATTTCATTCCGTTAAAACAATAATATTCTTTCATCACAGCCTTCATTCCACCACATGATTCCAAGATCTCAAGTGATTTTGATTTACATTGCATACATTGTTTCATTTTTTGTGAGTTGTAAGGTTCTATTAGCTTTGACAAATCCATACTGTCATGTGGCCACCATTACATATCATTCAGAATAGTTTCACTGCCCTAACAATTCCCTTCTGTTTTACCTGTTCAATTATATTTGTGTATCATAATACTACCATTCCTATGTATATTTCCAACTAAAGGAAGAATTGCATCATGCCACTGGGGGCAAGGATCAAGTCAAACTCACAAGAGGAAAACATTTAATACACATAACTAGTCTGGTGGTTGGCCCTAAGTGTCCCTGTCTTCCAGTATTCGTGCCCATAGATGATATTTGTGTAAACCATTCTAAATTACTGCACAGTGGCTTGAAGTCTGTCAAGTTTCAGTGATGCCTGGAAGAAATGTCTCTTCAGCTGATCTAGGCTGCAGTATAAGTTTATTACCCAGAGAACCAATGATGCTTGAAGAATCTGTAGCTGATGAGAAGGCTGACAGAGCTTGGGGCAAGTCCTGGTAAGACAACTACAGCAGACTCCAATACTTTTAGTTAAGTAAATGTGTCATTTTTGAAAAACAACTTTTTCATAATACATGGCCTTTGTAGAGAGTAAAAAACATCTCAATGATAATAAATGGTTGCTTAACATGAACTTCTCCTGATAGGCTGACACTATTTACCTACTTGAGAAATTATAAATTTATAGTGCTCTTTGTCATCACCAAATACAGGTAGAATAGTTGAGGAGGCCTGGGAATGTCCAACAATATAAGCAAGCACAAACCCTCTCCCCAGACCCATACACATGCCATGAAGACTTGTGGGGCATTTCCTATGACTGGTGCATTTAAGAAGGAACATTTTGGGGAGGGGTCTGCACATTGTGCTGGTTGCTATGACACTCTGATTGCTGTGGCACTGTAATACTATTATTACTGAGTATCTTATCTTGCTGTCCAGTTTAATTTGAAGAACATACAGTCTATGGAAAACTACATTAATCCATGGACAGTGGCTATTGATTTGGCTGGATGTTTACTCTATTATTAGTAGGAATAATTTAACCTCTGTGATAAAAACATAAAAGCCTACAAATCCCCACAGATTGAACATAGCATGCTGTTTCTTCTTATGTACAGCCCAACGTGAGTCTTTCTGATCATACAGTGCTCTAGGACAGCTCTGCTCCAAGGAGCTCTCCTTTCATTAGTGGCTTTGCTACCACCCTGATCTTGAGTCCCTCACAGGGAACAAGGCATCTCATTCATTTTGGTAGAGGTTAGTGCAAGGGATTTGGGAGGAAGGCAGAAAAATAGACATAGAATGAATTAATGTTATGAATGTTTCAATGAGCCAGGCCTGGTTATAAAGGACAATTCTTTTCCTCTCCTATTTCTTGGGACAAATCTAATCATACTAAAATACAAAGTGTAGTATTCCTCCATATAGGAGGTATAAGAATTATCTCTTCCACACAAAGATTTGGGAGAGAGGAAAGAAAGGTTTATATCAATATTTAGGGAAATGATAATGAGAATCTATCTCTTGAAAATTGTGGAATAAGTCCAGAGTGTGAGGATATCTGTGACAATTTTAAGTGCTACAAAGAATATACCATTCATAATATTCATTATAATCAAATGGACAAGATAATTTACCTAGTGTATGTCAGTGAACTTATTTATTCAAATACTCCTGTGTTGGGGGCCATCTTAGCCCACACAATGAGGTCACCATATTGGACCGGCTTAACCATGTACACAGTACATGCTAAGTGGAAATTGTCCTCATGCAGACAAGCTTCCTTGGACAGGATGGGAACGAAAGCCGGATGTTGATGACCTCCTATTCTCCCTGTAACGTTCACCTTGTCACTCCCTAGTCTTAACTTGTGTTTGCCACTCCCTGGTCTTAACTTGTGATCTTCTTCCCGTTTGCTTTGTTTGAACCTCTATATAAGAAAGGCCTTGACTACATAACACAGGAGAAGTTGTCATCTTGGATCTCCTCCCCAACCCCCCCAATTATTAAATTCTCTCCAAATTATTATATCAGACTTTGTGTCAGTATCGTGCGAGGAGACTGTTGATAAGGAAGCTGCCTGGTGCAGTGACCTTCCGTGGCAGGAACCACGGAATAGTTATTAGGGAGCTGCTTAAAGCAGCAACCATCCGTGGCGGGACTACGGAGCAAGTAGCGTCCGCCAGAGTACCCCCAATACTCCAGTGCTTTCTAAATGAGATCATGACACAAAAAAGAGGCAACGCAGAGATTCAACAAGACGCAAAATTTACCAACCCACTGTAGTGATGATGCCCCATTTACCTAGCAGGAGCAGCTAACCCTGCCTTCCAGAATGGTATCATGTTCCAGGAGAACTGGCTAATTAATTGGTGGAAGGCTGGTTACATCAGGCATTTGTTATTATGGAAGATCAGACATTTGTTGCTGAAATAGTCTGAATTTACATTTTCTTTATCTACAAACATGCTTACATCATCAGTACTATCATTCTTGGATTCTCCAAATACTTTTGTGCATTATTATTTTTCCAATATAATATTACTTCTGACCAAAAAGCAAAATTTTTCCAATTAAATGTGAAGATAATCAATTGAAAAGTACAACTTTTCTATTCCTCCAGCCCCAGATCCCACTGGATGTACAGAAATCAATAAAGGTCTAATAAGGCTTATTAGAGCCATAGTTCACAGTGAGTATCTTCAAGGTTTGGGATACAAAATATTCTCTGATACAATGAAAATTGTATGTTGCTTTTTATCCTAGAGTCAACATATATTCAGAATCCTAGGAAATAAGAAAAAATAAGAGCCGGGCGTGGTGGCGCACGCTTGTAATCCCAGTACTTTGGGAGGCGGAGACCAGAGGATCCGGGTTCGCGGCCAGCCTCAGCTCTCTCGCTCTCTCTCTCCCTGTCTGTCTGTCTCTCTCTCTCTCACCTTAGTGAGGCCCTCCGCAACTTCGTGAGACCCAGTTTCAAAATAAAGTATAAAAAATAGGGCTGGGGGCGTAGCACAGAGGTAGAACGCCCCTGTGTTCAATCCCCGGTACCGCAAAAAAAAATAAATAAATAAAAAAAAAATAAAAGTGATTATTTTTTCTAAAAAACTTCACCCACTCCTAACATTTCTGAGGACCATCTCTATCACTCTGTGTTCTGCTTTTTGAAGCATTTAGGATCTGAGTGGAATAGTACTATCAGTAGACACAGAAAGGATTGTGAGTTGTGACCCTATCTAATCAGCCTTATTTTCTCATAGCACAGCCATGAACAACCCAATTTCTCTCTAGAAATTATGTTGGGTTGAGTAATGGGATTTGCCTATCATGGTCAAAGAGCATTCCAAGTATTAACATCAGATAAAACAATAGCATATAGGTGGAAACCAAAGAAAGTGCTGATAACATTTCGCAAACTTCCATGATTTTTCACCTTTTCCAATGATTCTTGAAAATTCTGATTTTTTTATTATTTTGAAGTGAATTAGATTTTTACTTCAGATTAAAAATATCCATAAACAATGAAAATGGTATAACTTGACTTTATAGAGCATACACTGATCCATGCTATATTTTCTGTAGATTGTAAGAATCTTGATGATAGGGATTATCTGATGGTGTTGAATGTTAATTAATTAGTTTTTTAAAAACTGGACTTAAATATTGTTACCATAAAATTTAAAAAGAACTGTATGAATTAGAAAATACTGTATATAAAAAACTAACTTCTGTATTTATTTTAAAATATAAATTTAAATTATTCAACAATTGAGATAAATTATACCATAACCCATTGTTATAGCTAATAGAATGGCATTCTCTAATGAATTATGTTTGACTATCATATTAAACACAGAATTAAGTGTCATCATAAGGTGGACAGTATGTTTGTTTATGTATTAG
This sequence comes from Glis glis, assembly GCA_004027185.1. NCBI lineage: Eukaryota > Metazoa > Chordata > Mammalia > Rodentia > Gliridae > Glis > Glis glis. The sequence continues at coordinate 22,933 of PVJS01012245.1, read as the reverse complement.
TTTGGAAATATTCTCTTCAAATATTTTTATAATGCCAAAGTATCCTTATTTTTATGTTCCTTTTAATAAGAGTAAATTAAAATCACTTAAAGCATGATAATTAAAATACAAAGGGCACATAACAAATTCAATTAAAAAATAAAGATACAAACAATGACGATGAAGTCCTAAATGTGTATTTAAAAAAAAAGTCCTTGAAGTTGCATATTGGTTAATAGTCTCCAGATGGCAGCCTAGCACTACCTCAGCTGGAAACATCAGCTGGAGACACTGGGTGCCTCCTTTGTTTTTAATTTCTGGCAAAGGGACCACTTAATACTTATTTACCTTTCTCCTTGTGGAAAGTTGGTCAGTGAAAACTCACTCAGTTTGCTGTTTATGGCTTTCATAAAACACACAAGAAATAGTCTTACAGTATTTAGTTACTTTTGGAAGTAAATAAATATAGAGTTATTTTTACTCAGATTTATATTTTTTTGAAAGATAACGATGGATAGTACAAAATTTACTATTTTGTTCGACAATATTAAATTTCAATAAATATGACTAATCAAAACCTAAGAGCTGTTTTCACTCTCAATATAATACTTCTATTGGGTCCATATTTAGATAAGATCAACTATAAATACTTCTAAGACAGTTCCTTTCACATAAAATTTCCATAAAATCGACACTTTAGTTCATTACTAACAATGTGTAAAAGAGAAATCTTATCTAATGTACATTTCAAAAATAAAAATTATGGGCCTTCACAAATAACTCTGTAGTGTTTATTATTACTTAACAAGGCACTTAAATACAAATTTTTTTTCTATAATTTTGCTTATCTATTGTATTAGTCAGCTCAGGTTGTCATAAGATATACCACAGACAGTGGCTTAAACAGCAGTCGTTTATTTTCTTAATTCTGGAGGCAGGCTCAAGGTATTTACCTATTTGGTTCCTGGTGAGGACTCTCTTCCTGGTGTGCAGACTGCCCCTTCTCACTGTGTCCTTACTTGGCAAAGAGGGGGAGGGAGGTAGGGTCTGATATCTTCCTCTTCTTATAAGGCTACTAATCCTGTGGGATTATGGCCCCATCCTTATGACCTCATTTAACCTTAATGACCTAAAAGCCCTGTCTACACATACAGTTACATTGGAGATTAGGACTTCACAGGTGAATTGTAGGGGGATGGTAATTCATCCATAGCAGATATCTGTTAACCAAGATTAAGTGGCTCCAGTATTATAGTAGAATCAATTTACTTTCTGATGATGTGTATCCATGAACCTCAATATTGTATTTGTATTATATATTCATTTGATAAATTTTCTGTTCACTGTTGATTTACACTATAAAATGGGAAAATGATTCTTAGAATAATGGAAATTAAAGTGAAAGTGAAATAGTCAACAACATGTATATTAGAGAAAGAAGAATAAGTAGAACTCACAGTAGAAAGCAGATGAAAACATAACAAAGAAATTACTAAACCAGGCATGGTGGCACATGCTTATAATCCCAGCACTTGGGAGGCTGAGACAGGAGGATCACAGGTTCTTTACCAGCCTCAAAACTTAGTGAGACCCTCAGAAGTTAGTGAGACCCTGTTTCAAAATTTTAATAAATTTTGCTCAAAGGTTGAATGCCCCTGGATTCAATCCCCAGTAACACACACACACACACACACACACACACTACTAGATATAAATATAATTAATGATTTCTTTGACGATATTAAAATCACTAACAGGGAATGGTTATAACAATTGAATGAAAAATGATCAGAGGAGTAAAGAAAATTAGTGGGGAAGAAGTGTTCAAGAAACAAGCCTCTTGTTGAGAATTTATTTTTTGTGCTGGATAACATTAGAATGGAAGTACAAGAATATCAATGCACTAACTTAATACGTCAACTAAATGCAAAGTATGAATTCAGAATTCATGATCTTTTTAAATCCAATCAAATGCATTATAAATATTATAATGTAGTATATTAAATAGCATAATTGCATCAATTATTATAAGGAGCCTTTTGTATTATAAATATTATTGAGTAAATTAAATTACATAATTGCATCCATTATTACAAGGAGCCGTGTACTGCTTTCCTACTTTGTTATGAACTACAAATATGGGAAGCATATAAAGTGAGCCATAGTTATTATTTTTAAAAAGCCACTTTTTCCTTATGAAGACTATTCATTTTTAAAAGAATTAGTGAAATACAAGTAAGAATAATATATCCGGAAAGAATGAAATTGACTAAATACTAAAAAATGTACATTTATTTCTAGGGATGAAGAAATGATCATTTAAATCTAACCAGTTAACTAAACATCATAATAGTAAGTCATTATTAAGACAAAAAACAAAAAACCAGAAAACTTTAGCTATCCTGAAAGCTAGAGAATTTGCATGAATATAGAACAAAAAGTAAAATTCCATAATAAGAACAGTAAAATTGATGTATTTTAATTATAAATAAACCCCAATGTTACCCTAGAATTACATTTGCATGTTATGTACATGTATTTGTATTTTTGACATATTAAAGAGTAGCTGGAGGCTGAAACTGTTGAATATTGATATATACTTAATCATTTTAGTATCACTATCTCATTCATTATTCCTTGGGAAATACAATTTAATTATTCATTAAATTTGCCTTCTCATCTATAATAAGTAAATTAAGGACTGGTAGATTCTTAGGATTTCTTTGATAGCCTATTTATTTTTACCTGAATGCCAGATGAGATCATATAAAGAGTCTTTTGAAATTTGAAATTGTTATAATTAGAACTAGAAAATATGTAGAAAATTACCTTCCACTATCTGGGGCAAAAACATCCTATTATAAGAAGGATAAATCATATAAAATATGAAAAGGACTATTTCCAGTATCACTTAGGAAAGGATGATTTTTAAATGGCTCTACTATTGTTAATAAAATAGTATAGCAAAAAGAAAGAGAGCAACTGCGAAGGGGATTTCTGCTACCCTGTGCATCGGTCAGGGGCCCAGCAAGAACCAGAGGTGAACTTAATGAAGGAAAATTAGAGGGAGATTTAATAAAAGGACTATTGTGCCAAGGCATAGGTAAGCTACCTGGGATTGCTCAATACTGCTGTGGTCAGGAAAGTGGAACTGTAACCACACCCAAAGCTAGGAGGAACCAGAGGCAGGGCTGGTTTCTGGTAAACAGGACAGAGCCACACACACAGGGAGACTCTGAGAGAAGGAGCAATCCTCTGTCAAGGGACTCAATTACTCTCCAGCCACTGCTCAGGCAGGAAGCTAAACACATGCATACCTAACCTCACGTACTTCCTTCTGATAAATCTCAATCTCCTTTAGTGGGGATGTTGAAACCCCACCAAAACTCATGTTGAAAACCTCATTGTGAGATATTAAGAGGTAGGACTAGGTGGGATTTGTAGTTGGTGATTAGGTCAAGAGAGTTCTCTCCTCATGGATGAATTAATCTATTCATGGATTAATAGGTAAATGGGTTTAATGGATTAATTAGAGACTAAGTGTGTTATAAAAACCAATTTAGCTGTCTCTTGTGTACCTCATCTCTCATCATGTGATTCCTTGTAGATAGTTCTCCTTTGCAGGAAGGTCCTTAACCAGATGCAGCCGCTACACCTTGGACTTCCCAGCCAACAGAATTGTGAAAACAGGAAGTACATTTTACAAAGGAAAATTTAGCTGAAGATTTAATAAAAGAATTGTTGTACCAAGGCATAGATATTACGTAGGTAAACTACACGGGGTTGTTCAGTACTGCCGTGTACATTCAGTGCATTTATTTTCTTTATAAATTATCCGGTCTCACACTCAGATATTCAGTTAGAGCAACAGAAACCAGACAAGGACATTCTTTGATGCAGTCCAAGCAAATCAGACTTTTGGGATAGAAAGTAGGGTAGAGAACTTCAGAGAATGGATCTCGAGGCAAATGGCAGCTATTTGAGTTATGTCTTTCCAACGATCTTTGGAAAAATTTTTATGAAATAAATCTAGTAAGAAAAAAAAGTGAGTTGCTATTTGGCTGCTAAGTGACCTAATTTAGCTCTACGGCCATACCACCCTGAACGCGCCCGATCTCGTCTGACAGAGGCTTACAAGCAAACACTGTTAAAGCCATATGTGAAAATGGCAATATTAGCACTCCCTAGAGCCCTGAGTCTGAGAGAGTTTTTTACTAGGTTAGGTTTGCATTTATCAGGTGATTTGGTTTTCTTTTCACCCATCTATCTATCTATCTATCTATCTATCATCTATCTTCTAATCTATCTCTACCTAACTATCTTGGTACTGGGGATCGAACCCAGATCATTCTACCTCTGAGTTACACCCTCAGCCCTTTGATTTTTTTTTTTTTTTTTTTTTTGCGGTACCGGGGATTGAACCCAGGGGCGTTCTACCTCCGCGCTACACCCCTGGCCCTATGTTTTATACTTTATTTTGAAACCGGGTCTCACGAAGTTGTGGAGGGCCTCACTAAGGAGAGAGAGAGAGAGAGAGAGAGAGAGAGAGAGAGAGAGAAAGAGAGCTGAGGCTGGCCGTGAATCTGGATCCTCCTGTCTCAGCTTCCAAAGTACTGGGATTACAAGCGTGCGCCACCACGCCTGGCTTTTGTTTTTATTTTGAAACGGGGTCTCGCTAGGCTGATGAGAGTCTCACTTCTTGGTGAGGCTGTCCTTGAACTTGCGATTCTCCTGTCTCAGCCTCCTAAGTACTGGGTCTCCACCTCCCAAAGTACAGGGATTACAAGCGTGCACCACCACGCCCAGCTGATTTTTTTCTTTTATGAAACAAGGTCTCACTAAATTTTGATGCGGATCTCAACAAGTTGCTGAGGCTGGTCTTGAACCTGCAATCCTTATGCTTCAGCCTCCCAAGTACTGGGATTAGAGACATACACCACGATGTACCTAGCTCTTTTCTCTTTTAAAGATATGTTCAATTTTCCATGGGCCCACAGAGTATACGGAATATATTACAATCTCCTTATCTTAGCATTTAAGGATTTCTTCATTCTAGAATTGGCCTATCATTTTCTACTATCAGGTCTTATGAGAAAAGCATTAAAACAACATTTTCCCATTCTTCCTATGTATTTTAGCTCTTTCTTCCTCCAGAAACTTGATAAAAATGAGATACTATCTATGTTTTAAGGCCATAATGCAAAAATGAATCAAGTTTGGTATGTGCATCTGAACTAGGAGAAAGGAAAATATTGAAAAGAAAATATTTTAGGGTTTTCCCGAGAAAGGTGGTTTTTGTAACTTGTACACCCCATACAGAGAACTGCAATTTTCACAAGAGTTATTGGTTCCTGAAAACCACTAGGCTTAATATTATTCCGATACCTTCCTGATACATTTTATTTTATTGCTTTTGAAACCATCACATGGAGAAGCAAGGTGGATCACTCCTAGGTAGCTCTGTGGACTATTGCAAGAATCACCCCAGTTGAAGAGAAATGTGTGGCTCTGTCCTGCCAGTGCGCTCTTTTTTCTCTCCTGTATTCATCCAATGAATTGGATGCCAAGGTTGACCTTAGCTAAGATATTTTAAAAATCACCAAAAGTACAACTTTTTTTCTATTATCTAAGTTTGAATAACTATACTTGGTGAATTGATTAGGGGTTTAAATTTTATGGTGACCAGTAAGACATGGGATTAAAGATGTTAGAGGTTCATATTTCTTCCAAGTTGAAAAAGATAGAGTTAAATGTTTCAAGTCTAGCGTCCTAACTTATCTGCAACATTATCAATGAGACTTAGCCTCCTGCTCTCCTTGGCTCTGCCATTCTCTTCATACAACTTCAATTTTTAAAGTTGACTCAAAATTGCATGGGGTTTTAGGAATCTCTTATGATTTATGCAGGTGAAAAGAAAAGGCAATGAAGAGACATAAGCCAGAACAACCAGCCACCTTTCCTTTTGCTTCCAAATTGTACTCTGGAAACTATGCTCAACGAATTGAAATAAAGTTTTCATTGGGTGGGCCTAACAAATAAGTTAATGAATAAATGCATAAAAATAAAAGAGCTGGGAAATAGAGTTTTTCAATGGGAAAAAATTGTTTCTACTAACTAATGTAGAATGTCCTCATTAAAAAAAAAAAGAAGTGAGGGGTTATATAACCTTCTTTGGGGCAGAGTGGGAGTGGTTCTCCTTTGTTCTCCTTAAACTTTTCTACATTTTTTTCTGAAGCTAATTAAAAAGGAAAGATACAATGTCTCAAAAATTGACTGATTTTAACCCCTCTTCTAATTCTTCTATGTATTTTTAATAGTAATATAGCTCCCATGTGCCATTAGCATGCTCTTTTCCTCCTGGAATTTTACAATTGTCAGTAAGAATTTTTTTTCCTTTTTTTCTCAGTCTATATGCTCCACAGAGTAGTTCACAAAAAGTACCAAATAAGCAAACTTAAAACAGTATGTAGATACACAATACATTAATTCAAAGAAAGAGAGAAGCTTAGTAAAAATAGAAGAGATCACACACTGAGCTTGACCTGAACATTGAGGCCACAGTTGGAGCATACATCACAACAAGAGGCTGTGTAAAATGAAAAAGAATATTTGAAATAAAAGCTTTGAGTGGATCTGAGACTTAGTTTTCAAATATCCATTTTTTCCCTGTGATGTTTCATAAGTCAAATTATTGTTGAGACTAGCCTAATACCATTAGTAGATCACTTTAGCTATTTTCTTGATGGGAAAATTCTTCATTTCATACCTTAGTGGTTGCTTATTTTAGACTGTAATCTTTATGGATGTTTAACTATATTATACTTCAAAATCTTCCAGTCAAATCCAATATTGATTTTCATAATTTTACATTCAATTTGGCCTTTTTCTGAAAGCTAACATGATTTCTACACAAACAAGGTGTGTAGAGTAAATAATGATTATTTTCTAATCTTCAGTTTAAGATACTAATGGTCAGTAAACAAATTTGAGGTTTGGAAATTTATCTTTATATTGCTTTGTAATGGAATGAATGTGTGTGCCCCCCCCACATACATCCATAAAGTCACAGATTGAAATCCTAAGCCCCAATATGATGGTATTAGGAGGTGGGGACTTTCAGCCCTCCTGAATGAAATTTGTGCTCTTATAAAAGAGATCCTAGAGAACTCTCTAGCTCTCTTTCTAACATGTGAAGATACAAGGAGAAGCTGAAAGAGGGCACGTACTAGAACACAACCATCCTGCCCCTCTGATTTCAGCTCAGCCTCCATAATCATGACAAATAAATTTATTTTGTTTATAAGCTGCTACCTAATCTATGGTGCATTGTTATAGCAGCCCAAATAGACTAGAACATACTTTTAAAAATTATTTAAGAAAATTTATTCCAGTAGAAAATAAACATACTTATTATTTCTGATTATATTTTGTGTTCATATATATCAACTGACATTTATTTAACATTTCATATATGTTGTGTTATATTACTTGAAGGAAAAACTGAAAATCTAGATGGTTCCCCTTCCTCTAGGCACTCATCACAAAATGAGGGGCGTGTAATAAACTCCTGTATGTAGTGTGGTTAGAATCAATGAGAAGCTTCTTTATCCTGGCCTTAGAAATTCTGTGAAGACTTGGTAAGGTGGTTATATTTGAGTTTTTTCCTGAGGGATACAAAAAACAATTAATAGGGAAGAATATTCTATATTGGAGGACCATATTGTAAAAGCATGGAAATTTAAAAGAATGACCAAAAGAAAGCCTTATATGTTCTTTCAATTTCTTTAACATGGATACTCATATATATCTTGTAAAATTAGAAAAGTACAGAAAGTAACACAAGGTGATTGTTTATTAAGTTAGACTTTAGACCTGGACCAGTGTCAAATCTTGGGATGCATTAATCTCTTACTCTTCATTTCTGAGGCGCACCATGGTGGGCTGCTGAAACATCACTCATTCACCCAGTTCCTTTCCTTTCTTTTCTTCTCCTCATTGGCAATTTCTCTCATTATTTCCTAGTACAGATTCCTGACTGACATTGCAAGTTATCATCATTCCTTTAAGTAGAGCCCTCTATTACAGTCTCATCTATGTAAAAGCACCAGCCCACTTCTTTATCACTTGCAGTCCTAAAAAGAGGTTATCAGAAAACCATGGATACGGGCTTGAAAGAAACTGCGATTGGTTACTGCAGCATAGGAGTGTATCTATTTATCTGCACATCTATAACACCTTTGTGATCAGATAGTGTGTGAGCTTCAGAGCTTAACATTTCTTTTTCCATTCTTTGATGACCATGTAAGTTTTTAATAGATTATTCTTAATGTACTGAAAAGGCCATTTATATCTTCCAAAAAGGAATGAGAAAGGAAGAGAACATACATTAATGTGAGCTTTCTTCTACATTTTATATTCAAATATAGCATTCTATATATTCAAATTATTCTTAACTGACCATGCTAGTGCTATTTATTTTTGTGTAAATGTGTGCATATTTAAACCATATTGAGGGTTATAGCTGAGATGGAGAGAATTCTCAAGAATATTCTTAATGCATATCAATTGAGAATGATTAGACTTTGCATACTGCTAGTTGCATTTGAGAACACTTTAAACTGTTTTTGTAGAGAAAATAAACAAAGAAGTATGAATGATGAGTTTCTATTTTTGTGGGGATGCCATTCATTTATTTTGATAAAAATATCCTGTTTAATATTAATTGCTATTAATAAGTGTGATATCTTACCTCTTCTTTGAGGGAAGCATTTGCATTTTCTGCTTATTTTTATTTTTCCGGGGCCAGTTATACCTCCAAGCCATTTTGAATGTGAACAAGATATTATTGACAGTTTCCACTGATACTATACTGTAACATGAAGAATTATCATAGAAATAAAATAAAATCTTTTTATAAAAATTGGTGATCACTCTTACTTTTGCACAAATGCACATAAATTAGGTACTCATTTTAGGGGAATTTCTATTAATTAGTTCTTGGTTAGTAGTTTCTTTATATTTGAAGCACAGTTCTTGAGACATGGTTTTTCGAAGACGCTTTGCTCCTGAAGCCCCTTGTTCTGTCATTATTATTAATTCACTTACAAATGCATTTGTGCAACAGTGAATTTGATTACTTATTGGTACCAAAAGTAATCACGTATTAATGAACTAGCAAGAGGCTGTGTTGTGCTAATTCTTCCCTGTTGACCAATTTAGGGAAAGAAAATATGTGAATGCTCTGAAGTGTATATATGTTCCATGAGGGTATTTGAAATGTAGCTTTGGAGAATGTTAACCACGCATCAAAATGGGCATTGATCCAGAGGTACTTGCATGGCTGAGGTATGTTTAGATGATTCAATATAGCTTAGGTAATTACCTTAATACCAATTTGTTTTCAAGTGTCTTTTACAAACAATGAGGGGACCGTCTAAGATGGGTAGGGAAAGAGAACAGGATTCATGTATTGTTTCCTCTCAGGTTTGCATCTGACTTCACACTGCAATCAGCAGAAAAAGTGTTTAACCATTCTGAGCCTTAGATTCCTTCTATAAAATGATGTATCATAATTTACTTCCTAAGCCGGGTGTGGTAGCACATGCCTGTAATCCCAGTACTTGGGAGGCTGAGACAGGAGGATCGCAGGTTTGCGGCCAGCCTCAGCTACCTAGTGAGGCCCTCCACAACTTAGTGAGACCCTGTTTCAAAATAAAGAACAAAAAATAGGACTGTGGGTGTAGCACAGAGGTAGAATGCCCCTGGGTTCCATCCCCAGTACCACACACACAAAACTTACTTCCTAGCTGTTTATGAGAAACATTTTTAGGTCAGTAGCGAGAAATACAGGCTGAGAGTCTAAGATTAAAGATATTTTCCAGCTAATACTTTGAATGAAAGGTACATAATAAGAGAAAATAAGTAAATTGTTTTCTTGTCTAATTACACAAGTAAAACAAGTGCCACTAACAACCTTATATTTTATTTCTATATAAAATCAAACCAAGGCAAATTAAGCCACTGAATGATTGTAATATTACACATAAGGTATCTATATTAGTATCACAAAAAGTAGTATAAATTTGCTAATATAAGGATTTTTCAAAAAAATAGATTTGCTGCAGCAGAAACTTTTCATTACCATTACCTTTTCTAAATTATTAAACTGACTTAAAGTGAAGTATGCAAAAACATGATTCAGCTTTGAAGAAATTTGACTTTATGTAAAGATACAAAGAGAAGTATGTATCTATGGAACACAGAGACAGTAAGGCTGCCAATAAAATCGAGACAGCAGAATGAAAGCGGCTCTTAATCAGCGTCCTCTAGAAAGCTGCATGAGCCCTGAACCCAGAACTGCTGCCTGAGAGTACTTAAGAAGCAGAGCGAGGAAGAAGTCCATGTGCTGCGATGCATCCCTCAGGCTCAAATGGTCTTTTGAATTTAGTTTAGTGCTTGTGGCTGCCACATAAGCCACAGGGTGGCCTTCCCTTAATCTCGCCTCAGGATTTCAAAATAGCTTCCTCGCTATGAATAAAAGACAAAATAAAAATTTTAAAAAGTTGAAACTCCTATTGCTGCCAAAGAAACAGCAAAAGCTTCTAGGGCTGTGCTTGTAGCCAGCAGTAGGAGAGCTCTCAGTTAGTGCTGGGAGAGGGTAGCCAGCACTCGTAAGCGATGCGCTGTGATTCAGCAGCCACTCCACGGGACAAGAGCACAGGCCAGCGACCAGGGAGCACTGGCTCTGTCTCAGCAGGCACCTGCGCCTTCTTGTGGAAAGAGGCACTGCAGTAGCTTGCTTGCAGGTGGTATTAAGTGCGTGACATGGAATACGCTGGTATACAATGAGCATATGTGTCCTCGGGATTATTATTCAAATTTTTTCTCGTAAACTTGCCATATAGTTTGCCCATCTATTCTCTAAGCATAGGAAGAAATGAAGACAAGTAAAGAAAATTATGTCAGACTACTTTATTAGATTCTCAGCTCTCCTTTTTTTTTCTTTCTTTTTTTTTCTTTTGTGGTATCCCCAGTCTATTTTATTTTTTTATTTTGAAACAGAGTCTCACTAAGTTGCTGAGGCTGGCTGTGAAACTGCGATCCTCTGTCTTAACTTCCCAAATACTAGGATTACAGAGGTGTACCACCATGCCTGGATTTATTCTCAGTTTTTGAAGTTTGGGAGATAAAACATTCTTATTTTCTTATGCCTAAAATCTATATACAGCCAGAAATTGGATGAAGGAGATTAAGGAGGTCAGTCCAGTGATTTTCATCTGCTAAAAGTCATTAATATAATTTTATGACTTCGAAAACCTCAGATTTTCTGCAACTATTTTATTACATTATCTCTGTTATGGAATTAGTTTTGAGGTTAATTTTAACCAACTAGATTTTTGGTTTTCTGTCTTTTTTGCAGTTTTGTATATAAGTTGTCAACATTATATTTGCAGCTATGATTTTCCAAAAGCCTAAAAGGTTTCACCAGCCCAACTATCCCCATCCTGCAGGATAATATTTGAAAATACTTGTCTATTTCCCAATCAAAGGAAGAGGCTATGTAGATGGAGTGTGACTTTAATGAGTCTCAGCATCACATCAGGAACTGAGCTTTTATCAAAGATACAGAAAACATTACTTGACAGAATTTTTTTTTCCTGGAATGGCAAGGATTATATTTGATCACACAGAAAGATCTAATTGAACATTCTTCAGAACAACTCTCAGGTAAAACAGTTGTTCAAAAATGATAAAAGTGTAAGAATTTTCAAGATTGTCTTCCTTGGCATCTTCTTATCTTCTCATTGATTTAAGTGGACACATTTGTAGTTCGGTTCTTAAACTTCCACTATTACTAATCATTTTAGATATCTAAGGCCTTGCTTCATCATTCATGCATAGCTAGTGAATATGTCAAAGATAGGAGCTTCATGTTGCTGGGACAAAAAGACAATCCATAATATAGTGTAGAGGCCCAGAGAAAGTACAGACCAGGGGTGAAGACATAAGCTTGCTCACCCCACCGTCGCAGATGTGTATATAATTACATAAGCATGACTAGGTAATACACAACATGCATGCGCATGTTGCCCTAGGGTGACATGTGCCATTTTGCCTGTAATCCTATATAAAGTACGAGTCTGTAGACTAAAGCTGCTATTTGTTCTCCTCCAGATTGCAACCCCGTGTGTGTTCTTTTTGTTGGGGATCTTACCACTGAAACCTCCCCTGAAACCATAGCTAGACCATGACAGAGCCCCTAATTGTCATAGTCTGCAGGATGAGGTGAGTGCCCCCAGTGCCCCTCCAGAGGAGCACCCCCAGGGAGGAACAACCCAGGGTAAAGGGAGTGTGGCCTCCCGGCCTCCCTCTGGTTCCTAATAGCAGAATATCTGGCAGCGTAGACCCTGCCAGAAGATTGAGATGAGGTACATCTCCAGCCAAAAGAATTTCAGAAGGCTTTTTTTTATTTTTTTACGGTACCGGGGATTGAACCCAGGGGCGTTCTACCTCCACGCTACACCCCCGGCCCTAATTTTTTTTATACTTTATTTTGAAACCAGGTCTCACGAAGTTGCGGTGGGTCTCACTAGGTAGGAGGGAGAGAGAGAGAGAGAGCAAGCGAGCTGAGGCTGGCCGCGAACCCGGATCCTCCGGTCTCTGCCTCCCAAAGTACTGGGATTACAAGCATGCGCCACCACGCCCAGCTTCAGAAGGCTTTAAATGTGCTGGAACTGCATGTACAGTGCAGTGTACATCCGCAGCTCCATGTGCCAAGTGGAACGTCCCAGCTGCAGTGACAGAGGCACAGGCTCCAGGAGCATGGAGCACGGAGGCCAGCTTGGTCAGGAGGTGGGGGTGGGGGTAAGGCGTGGCAGCACTGGGCATACACGTTTGATCACAGCAGGCTCAGTCAGGCCAAATAAGGCCCTGGCAGTGGCATGGGTTGAGTCAGGACACTGGTGATAGCACACGCTGTGAACTCCTGTGGTGGTAGCGGCTGGCAGGCAACTAGACCAGAGATTTTCCCCTTGGTACCTGGTTAGTGAGGGAACCAGCTGACTTGAGGCCACATGTAAAATTGACTATTTGCTAGTCTCCCCCACAGTGTGCAGTGCGTTCTGGCACTAGTTGATGTTTCAAAGTGCTCCAGTGATTTTGGGAATTGGATGTCTGCCTCCTCTACAGTATGATGTATATATACCCCCATAGCTGAGTATATCCTGGGCATGGACGTGTTACAGGGATTGACTATGCAGGTAACTATTGGATAATTCTGGCTACAGGTACATGTGGTAAAGACTATTACTAGAGGACATCTCCATCATGCTCCCTTACAATTCCCCCAAGCTATGAGGATTGTGATTGTATGGCAGTACAAGTCACCAGGGGAGCATAGGGAAATTGGACAAACAATATTGAAGCTAGGAGAGGCAAGTGTAATTCACCCAACTCATAGCCCATTCAACTCACCTGTGTGGCCAGTGCAAAAACCTGATAGTTCCTGGCACATGACAGTGGACTATCAGGAGCTAAATAAAGTGACATCACCTTTGCATGCAACGGTACCCAACATTTCAGAACTGTCCCATATGAACTGGGACAGTTCCATTACCTTGTAGAGTTGGTGAATGCCTTTTTCTCCATTGATATTACTTCAGAAATCCAAGAACAATTTGCTTTTACCTGGGATGGGCACCAATGGACCTTTATGGTATTGTCCTAGAGATATCTGCATAGTCACACCTTGTGTCACATTCTGGTGGCACAGTATTTGGCTTCTTGGCAGAAGCCTGAGAATGTACAGTTGTACCACTATACTGATGATGTTATGCTAATCTCTGATCTCTTACAGAGTTAGAAGCAGCCGCATGCAGTCTCCAAGCCACTCTCCAGGATTAGGGGTGAACTGTCAACAAAGACAAGGTCAAGGGACCTGGGTATTCTTTCAGATTCTTGGGAGTTTTCTGGTCAGATGATGATCAAAGATGATAATCAGAGCTGTGATAAACCAGGAATGGTCAAACAAGTAGGTAGTGGATCAGCGATGATGCAGACCACCTACTGTATTGAAGGTTGGCTGATGTCCTGGACTTGGATCCCCTCCCCCCAAACAGGAATAGCCCAAATGCCTACTCTGACAAAGTGGGGTGCATATTTAGTTGAAGTTGGCTGAGGTCCTGAACTTGAATCTCCGGACAGGGATAGTCCAAATGCCCATTCTGACAAGTGGGGAGCATACCTATTTCAAGGTTGGCTGAGGTCCTGGACTCGAATCCCTAGACAGGGATAGCCCAAATGCCTGCTCTGACAAAGTAGGGCACATACTTAGAGCAACGGGCATGGTTTTCTAGTAGCCCTTTATCTGAACAGTTACATACTTTGCTGGGGCCAGTACAGTTCTAAGCAACTACCCCCTCAGAACCCGCAAAAGTGGGAAATGCCCCAAGTCCCTATGAGGAAAGGAAAACCTCTATACCAGCAGAAGTGTTGTATACTGATTTGCTTCTGTCATGGGCAGCTGCTCATGCTGGTGGCTGTGGCCTTACAGCACACCATGGAAACATTTTGGTATGAAACTCGTGCTGGATGCTCTAGTCAATGGGCTGAGCTCTGGGCAGTCTGGTTAGTTCTCATGAAGGGCACTGGGCCCTTGCATGTCTGTACAGACAGCTGGGCAGTCTACTGTGGGTTAACCCTGTGGCTGCCCCAATGGGCAGCACAAGACTAGTTGATTGGGCACCACCCATTGTGGGGCAAGGATATGTAGGAGGATCTGTGGAAACAGGGCCTCCTAGAAAAAGCTATTATGCATTATGTTCTGGGGCATAGGCCTTGGCAGGCCCCTGGTAATGATGCTGCTGACAGTTTAGCAAAAGTTCAGGCTGTCTGACTACCCCTAGAGCCTTTATCATGCTTCCCCCATGAGAAGAAGGCAAGATTTTGAAAGGTACGCAGGTCATAGGACTATTGCCTATCCCACTGTATACTGTGGAAGATGTTCCTAACCCTTTACCTCCAATCTAGGGTGCTTCGGTGTAGTAGCATAGCCCTGGAATAGCCACTATTCCAGCCACTGTTCTCTCATAAGACAAGAATGTTGACTCTATCCTCCCAGAAGGGAAGGACTTACCTATGATGGTCTCTCTCTCTCTCTCTCTCTGCCTTGTCCTACCATCCAGGTTAACAGCAAGGAATAGCTCTGCTTTCCTGGGCACACACCTTTGCAAGACTGCACAACACTTCCCAATGCTGGGTCTTCACTGAACTGCCAGTAGAAGCAGCCAAAGGTCTCCCATGGTAAATCGCCCCCACTACTGCAGACGACTGGACTGCAGTATGAACCTGGAACCACAACAGCCCAGAGTGGGATGAATGATGCTGTGTAATAGAAGACTTGTAGCACTGAATGATGTAATGATGCCCCCCCCACCTTGTTGGAATATGCTATAGAAAACAGGTGGGGCTGGTCAATGGGGGAACATGTAGAGCTTGTAAGCATAGCACTTTTTGTATAGAATAGGTTTGTAACCAATAGAATCACTGGATGGTAGCCTCAATAGCTTGTTTGTTTCAGGGGATGGTACTATGGATGTAGAGCTACAGGTAGAAGCTTTAGCCTAACAAGTTGCCAAAGCTTTAAACATGTCCTGTTGGGCACTTTCCCTTTCAATGGATGAAACCATCCAGATGTGGAAGGTGGTTTTGCAGAATAGAATGGCATTAGATATGCTCACTGCTGGCCAGGGAGGGACGTGTGCTTTTCTTCATGTAGAAAGCTGTGTATACATTCCAGACCACCAGCAGTGGGCACAGCAAGCCTTAGTGGAGATGGATGTGGAGGTACAGGCTATTCAGGATTTACAGGAGGATCCACTTACAACATGGTGGAATTTACTGGGCTCCTCCAGGAGATGGGTATTGATTATCCTCACTTGTGTGGCTGGAGAACTACTAGTTACTTACTGCGCTTTTTATTGTTGTTGTGGTATTTGGGCCCAATATAATGCTCCCTAGGTCAAGTCATGCACTGCCACCCTGTAGGGCATGGAGTGTGGGGGCCCAGAGGAAGTACAGGCCTACAGTGAGGACATGACCCTGCTCACCCTGTGCAGCCACAGATATTCACTCATCTTTCTCAGCCACCGATGTGTATATAGTTACATAAGCATGACTAGGTAATACACAACATGCATGTGCACATTATGCTAGCATGACATGCACCATTTTACCTTGAACCCAAAATAAGGCACGGGTCTGTAGAATAAAACTGTTGTGTTTGTTCTCCTCCAGATGGTGACTCCATGTGTGTTCTTTTCTCTGGGGATCTCACCACCGAAACCTCCCCTGCCACCATAGCTGACCCCTGACAGGGCTGCTGACATATGGTGTATGTGGTTCCATGTAATCTGGTCACTTCCTTCTTATCTATTGCTTTCCTCACACATCCAGCCTTAACTCTAGGGCCTTTGCATATGTTATTGCCTCTGTCTGGAATATTTTCTCTTCCTTTACCTAATGAATTTCTGCTCCTTCAGATTTTTGCTCCATTAGGATGTCTTCATTTCTATGATGAAGTTAATGTCTTCCTGGTTAAACTTTTATATCACCAAATGTAATATAACTAACAGCTATAACTTTACTTTTTCTGCATTTATTTTAAGTCTGTCCAATTAAGCAAAGGTCCCCCCACCCCCTTGTATCTCAAGTTCAGGTACTCTGCTCAGCACTTTTTTGTTGTTGTAAGTAAATAGAAGTACATAATTATTTTTCCTTCTTTATTTTAACAATGAAATGATTTGTATTTTCATCATTAAAAAATAATTTCAGTTCCTGGAACCAACTCTAGTATCTTTAAATTAGAATGCTTACGTGGAATTTGAAGTTTTTCTGTTTCCCTGCATTTGTATAAGTAGCTTTGAACATAAGATTTTAAGGCTTGGCTAGTCTGTTCTTAACCCACTTGGAATATTAATATCTAAATTCAGTTTCTCAGGCCAAATCGTTTCTGTAAGATTGTATTCACTTATAACTCCATATGTAAGCATGTTATTTGCTCTCAGTTAAATTTTCTTTAATTATGCCTATTTCATAGCAACTTATTCTTATTTTCATAGGCCATGTTCCTAGAATCTCTCCAAGTACAAGGAATTAAAATTTATGTTCTACTTAATTTCTTGTATTTTATCTCCTTCGTGAGGTCAGTTTATTTATTTAGATACTTTGTCTTTGCATCTAGTTGTTTTCTCAAGTATGTGCTGAGTCTTATAAATTTAAGAATATCTTCATCAAATGTCTTAGTAGATATGCTCAACCTGATTTAAACATTACAAAGTATATATAGATATTGGAATATCAGATGATACTCCATTAATATGTATAACCTTCTTGTTTTTATTTCAGTTTAAAAAAATTAGATGAAGCTGGGTATGGTGACACATGCCTGTAATTACAGTATTTGGGAGGCTGACACAAGAGGATCAGAGGCTTGAAGCCAGCATGGTAACTTACTGAGACTCTGTTTTAAGATAAAAAAATAAAAAGGGCTGGGAGTGTAACTTAGTGGTAGAACCTCTCTCAGTTCAATCCCAATATTTCTTGAGCTATGATTTCTTCTGTTATAAATTATCCTTAAATATTAAGCTATTTTTATTTTCCACAAAGTACATTTTAAATATGCTCTTACTACAATGTTTTTTTTTTTTGAGAAGTGAAGGTAACACCTCAAGCTTTCAAAACTAGAGATATTTTCACTTGCAATTTGGATGTTTATTTGGGCAGCTGCCTGGAATCTATACTTCCAGAGCTGACAATCTTTTAAATACATTAAATTCATTAAATTAAAGAATGTCATAAATAAGTAGGTAAGGGGCTATTATAGATGTTTATATTTATGATCTGATGTTTTTAAAAAGAAGGCATTTGTATCTTCTAACAGTACTTTAATGTTCTTCATTTTCATATATAATTACCCCCTCATTTCTATATTTTTACTTTTAATGACCAGATTGGTAATCTGGCTTTTATTTGTTTCATGCTGTACTTCAATAACACTGAACATTCTCTGAAGAAAAATGTTCATTTTGTTTTAAAAAATCTCAGACTTTAGTTAACAAATGCTATTCATCATTGGTATATGTGTTACCTAGCATAATAATTATAATACAGACACATACACTTGATAATTTCCTGCTGACAGGTCACAGTTCTTTCTGTCTCCTTCCCCTTCACCTGAGTTTAGCTCCTCTCTGAGCTTGTACAGAAATCAATTCTCCCAATAATACTGTAGCTGAAGTGCATTTGTTGAGTTATAATTTCTCCTATTATAAATTATCCTTAAATACCAAGCTATTTTTGTTTTTCACAAAGTTATTTTTAATATGGTCTTACTACAATGGGCTTTTTTGAGACATGAATGTAAACACCCCATCCTTTCGAAACTAAAAATATTTTTGCTTGAGATTTGGATGTTTATTTGGGCAGTCGTCTGGAAGGCTGTACTTCTGGAGCTGGCAATATTTTTTTTCAGAAATCCTTTCAAAAACATTTTGCTGTGGTTTGGGATATTATTTGACTCCAATAAAATTGCCTTAGTGTTTGTAAGCCAACTCCTAGTCTCTGAGGAGTAAAATTACCTTGGTTCCTGGGAGAGGATCCTTGTGGTTTATTACAGTAGATGAATAATGATTTTTAATAATTATTTGAACAGGAAGATGTTATTTCCCTTTTGTTATCAAAGCATTTTTCTCAAATTTAAGCTGCAATTTTAATGGGTTACCATCAGTAGAAATGCTGAAAAATTGCAAATGATCCCTTCAGGTTATAAAGCCATCTATTTGCCTTAAAAAATTAAACCTGACACTTCTGTCCACAACAGACTAACTTGTACTACACTTGTCCTTTTGCCACAAAAAGCTATTAAAATGAACAAAATACATGAAGAACTGCTTTCAGGCACTGGAAAACAGGTAGACCTGGACTGTGATCCTTAAGAGAGAGGACACTAAGTTTACCCTTTTCACTCAGAGTTTCTGTCTGGGGGAAGTTTGTAGAATTTGCACATTACAGCGAACCCCAAGTGGAGCATGATAGTCTCTTAGGGAGTACAGTGTTTGAAGCTGCAAAAATGCCCAAATGATGGAGGGGAAGGTGCTGCACAGGAGGGGACAAGAAGGCAGCATGAAGTTTTTACAGTCCCTGAGACAAATGTTGCACAGTCCCAGGGAGATCCATGGGGTCTAGTGTAGGACAGTATTTGGGATATAGTGACTCTTCCAAGAAGAGTTTGATAATAGGGCTGTGAGAGAGTAAATATAAGAGGGGCCTGGAACATTTCATGATGTCAGATGATAAGTGCTCAAAATATGTATGCAAACACATAAAAAGAATCCATTTAACCAAATATAGCTCTCAGCCAAATTTGGGACAATTTGAAGAACAAAGTAAAAATGATATTGAATTACCATGGAATAAAATAAAATAAATACTAAGGAGTTAATATATAATACTATATTATATATTATATTAGTAAATTATATGTGTTATTAGGAGGACAGACAGAAGGGAGGAGAGAGAGAGAGAGAACACCTGCATGAAAGACCTCCATTTAGAAGGAAGAAATCTTAATTAATAAATATAGAAGAAATGATAGAAACACAAAATCACAATTAAGAAAATATCACAGGAATAATAGATGTAAATGTGACTCACCAATGGATGATCAAAATCAGTGGGTTAAATCTTGAGAAGAAACCTTATGTTAATAGTCTCAAATTATTTTCCCAAAATATTGATTGATTACAAAATAAAAATAGTAATGTTATAATAATGGAACTCAGAAGACACCATCTTAACAAATTAATCAAGATAAACATCACCAATAAAAGACAGATGGACATCTGGTATCCCCTGATATGATGCACTGAGAAAGACATAGAAAAATTCACGTGAAATTCTTCTCCAAAATGCACAACCTCAGCCTAACCATGAGAAAACACTGAACAAAGTCGAACTAAGAGACAATCAATAAAATAACTAATGAGAGTTTTTAAAAGATGGCTAAAGTTATGAAAGACAAGGAAACAATAGGGAGCTATCGCAGATTAGAGAAATTTATGGGGACAGATGATGAAATGCAAAGTAGAATCTTGGATTAGATTCCATAAGAGGGAAATGACATTAAGGGTAAATAGTTGGTGAAATTCTAATAATGTTTATAGTTTTGTTAACAGTACTATACTAATTTTGTGAAGCCTGGTGGCACATGCCTGTAATCCCAGTACTTGGGAGGATACAACAAGAGGATCACAGGTTCAAGAACAGCCTCAGCAACATAGTGAGACCCTGTTTGAAAATTAATTAATTAAATAAATAGGGTTGGGGGTGCAGCTCAGAGGTAGAATATCCCTGGGCTCAATCCCTACTATCACACAAGCAAAACAAAGTACTATACTAATCTTAATTACCTTTTTTTTTTTTGCGGTCCTGGGGATTGAACCCAGGGGCATTCTACCTCTGAGTACACCCCCAGTCCTATTTTTTATTCTTTATTTTGAAACAGGGTCTCACTAAGTTGCGGAGGGGCTCACTAAGTAGCTGAGGCTGGCCGTGAACCCACGATCCTCCTGTCTCAGCCTCCCAAGTACTGGAATTACAAGCGTGCGCCACCACGTCCAGCTTAATTACCCTGTTTTCATAGTTGGATTATAGTTTTGCAGCTGTTGCCATTAAGGGACCTGTATAAAGGTATACAGGAATTCCCTATGCTATTTTGGAAGCATGTCTGTGAGTCTAATATTATTTCAACATAAAAAGTTAAAAAAATGAATGGGAACTCAGTAACCTATAATAATATCAAGTAGTTTAGAGTTTGTGTATTTAGAATCCCAGCAGAAGAGAAGAGAGAATAGTTCATACAGTATTGCTATGCATAGACATACCACCTGAGAGAGGTACACCAGAGTGCATCTGTTGAAAGCCAAAGAATCTCAACATAGAATAACTGTATGTTAGTCTTTCCAATTATTTTCTATTTCTTGTCATTAATGTTGCATGGTGGAAAATTAAAAATTGCCTACTCTTAAATTCAGAAAGACAGTGGGATGATTCTTTGTGACAGTTTATGGCACAGATTCCCAATTTCCTGTCACTTTGGTTTGCCTTTTTATACTCATTAGTCACTTAATTTTTACTAACGCTACATGGAAGGCAATATAATAGATTCTTGGCTGCACGTCAGTGTTTCTTTCACCAGGAAATCTTGTGTTTTCTTTTGCTTATCTCGAATATTTATAATTGGATAACTTTATGACATATAAAACAAACTTTGCCCAAATCACATTCCTCATTTTTCTGCATGAGTACTTTTTAAATTTTTCTTATTGTTGTCTGTATCTTCATCATTTTATCCAATTCCTTGCACCATTTTGAATTATTTACTTATATCCTATGTTTATTTTATTAAGCATCTTTTATTTATCTCTTTCCAAAGAGCTTTTAAAATATTAGCAAGAAGTAAAAAAAAGTGAAAGTTCAAATAATTATAGCAAATTAAGTGTACACTGATAGGAGGTTAATTACTCCAAATCCATGGAGGAACTACCATACTGATACTCATTTAACATCCACTGCCCCTCCCTTTAAAGTCTGTAAATATGCCCAATAATCTTAAAATAATGTTTATTTATGGCCTTTTTAAAAGCTGTATTTGACAATTTGTCTCTTCTTATTTTTTTACCTCTTTGATTCTATGTGATTCCTCTGTCCCCTTGCATTTATTCCTGCTTTTTCCCCAAGTAGTTTTTCCCCATTTCTGCTCTATAATTAACATTAATTTTCTATTTTCTTTGGAATACTTATCCCTTTCTTTCTGAGATTTCATTGAACATTTCAGAAATTCCTCTCCATATTGTGAGAAGGTATTAAATTGATTATGACTAGACAGGCAAATTTCACAATAGTATAAATATAAATAACATTTGTGACAAATATTAAGCATAACACTATGTGACTCAGAATTTTATGGCACATGTACAATCAACCTAAGTGCTACCTCATGGTTGCTTTTAACTGGCATAATTGCTAATCAGAGCCTGACAATTTATCATATGTAAGCAGAAAGGCTTAAATTTTATTTAGATCTACTGGTGCAGTCTGAAGGTAGCAACATCAGAACTATCTTCCATGAGTAACTTAGGGACTCTCTTCTCTTTACTGCTCTATAGAAAATGTGCCAAATTCTCAGTCATTAATTCTATTTCCTGCAGAGGCCTTGGTGGTGGATTTCAGGTGAAATGTAAATATAACCTACAACCACCTCTTTAGATTTGACAAGATGAAAATCCACAGCCATATGATTCTGGACTTTTGCCATAAGCAGTCTTGTATAAATTAATTCTGAACTTAGGATAGAAACACTGAAATTCAAATGAGGGCTTGGGAATGCTAAGGTTAATTTAAAACCTCATGATGAAACTGTCTAGCATTGTTCCCAGTCTTCTAACACAGAGTCTTTGGGGCCACTGTCTAAATCCAATTAAGCCCTACAGCAACTGTGCTAATTCTGTGTATTAGCATTGTGTGGACTTTCATAAAATGATTTAAAGGAACATAATAAGTGAGTTTTGATAATGGAAAATACTTTTCCTCAAAAAATCACTAATTGGGGGGAAATTCTATGATACAAAGATGTATGAATTAATTTATTTTACTTATATCTGCCAGCAGCTTACAATGCTTGTTAAAGACAAGAGTGAAAACAAATGTGTTGCCTCAATTAGGAATCATGATAGGGTAACCATGTAATTCTGTGTCCAAAGTAGAACACTTTTGAGGCTAATGAGAATTACTTTAGCAAAACTCATAATCTAGAACTCCTGAGCAAACAAAGACATATGGTTACCATGAGTTTTGGATGATATATACCTACTGAGTTCTCTTTTTTTTTTTTTTTTTT
>PVJS01012244.1:0-44245 GCA_004027185.1 Glis glis | reverse complement strand
TCTCTCTCTCTCTCTCTCTCTCTCTCTCTCTCTCTCTACTTAGTGAGGCCCTCCGCAACTTCGTGAGACCCAGTTTCAAAATAAAGTATAAAAAATAGGGCCAGGGGTGTAGTTTGGAGGTAGAACGCCTCTGGGTTCAATCCCCGGTACCCCCCCAAAAAAACAAAATAAAGAATAAAAAATAGGATTGGGGGTGTTGCTTGGAGGTAGAATGTCACTGGGTTCTATCCCCGATACCACAAAAAAAAAATCTGTCTTTTATTGAGTATTGTTAGCTTTTTTGTTCCTGTGAACATAATCTATTTTCCTTTTGACCTCATTTTATTTTATGTACTCATAAAAATTTTATAATTTTCTCTGCAATTATATTACAGTGTTTTCCAAGTTTAGATGTAGTGTTATTTTGTTGATGGTATCTATTATATTAAAATTTAAAAAATTTTTTTAGATAATTCTAGACTTAAAGGAGATTTGCAAAAATAATTCTAGACTTAAAGAAGATTTGCAAAAATAGGAAAAAGGGTTCCTGTATATACTTTACCTGTCTCCTCATTATGTTACCATTTTAAATAAACATAGGTTAATTACCAAAACAAAGAATTAACCTTTGTGCAGAATAGTATTTATTGAGATCTCACCAGTCCTTCACTAATGTCTTTTTCTGTTTCGGGATCTAAACTAGGATCCCACACCGCATTTAGTGGTCATGTTTCTTTAGTTTCCTCTACTCTTTCCTCAGTCTTTCCTTGTCTTTTATGACCTTGACATGTTTGAAGAGTGCTGTTCAGGTATTTGTATAATGACCTTTGATTTGGGTTTCATCTGGTATTTTCTCATGTTTAGATTGTGGTTATATGTTATTGGGGAGGATTCCATACAGCTGATGAGCCCGCTCAGTGCCTCATATCAGTATTATTGGTATTTCAATATATATTGCTGGGGTTAACATTGTTCATTTGGTTAAGGTGGTATCTGCTAGAAGTCTCCTCTATCAAGTTACTGTTTTTCTCTTTATGATTACTGATATTTTCGGAGAAATGCTTTGAGACTGTGTGGTATCTTGTTTCTGCTTAAACTGTAGCCCATTAATTTTTGCTTCTCTTCCTAAATTTTGCCTCCAGCAGTTACCTGTGTTGTGTTGTAATGGTATTTTTCTGGTTCCTTTATTGTCCTACATTTATTAATTAGAATTATTCTGATAGTCAGGTGTGGTGGTGCACACTTGTAATTGCAGTACTTTGGGAAGCTGAGACAGGAGGATCGCAGGTTTGAGGACAGCCCCAGCTACTTAGGCCCTCCACAACTTAGTGAGACCCTGTTTCAAAATAAAGAATAAAAAATAGGGCTGGGGTATAGCTTGGAAGTAGAATGCCCTTGGGTTCAATTCCCAGTAAAACACACACACACACACACACACACACACACACACGAAATATTCTGTAAGGAAAAGTTAGTTTATTCATTAATTTAGTTCTTTGTGTATGTCACTATGCCTGATGCACATTTACTCTTTGGGTTCCATGGTAGTTGTTTATTTTGTTGCTCAAATCATTCCAACAGTGGCCAATGGGAGTTTTTATAGGTTGCTTCTATGCCTTTCAACAAGTACTCATCCTTTTTGCCTTCTGCTTCTTTATTTTTGGACCACACAACACAATCCAGGCACATTTTGTATTTTCTCTGCTACTGCCCTTGGTTCAGCCAGTTTCCCAAAGGGTTTAACGAATTTTCCAAAGAACCTTGGTTTGTTTTTATTGGGGAATCTTTTTTTTTATACTGGGGATTGAACCCAGGGGCATTCTACCTCTGATCTAGATCCCCAGCCCTTTAAATTTTTTATTCTGAAATAGGGTTTCACTAGGTTGCTGAGTCTTGCTGCATTGCTGAGGCTGCCCTTGAACCTGTGATCTTCCTGTCTGAGCCTCCCCAGTACTCAGATTACAGGTGTGTGCCATCATGCCTGGCTGGGAATTATATTTAGAAACCCTGAACAGGGTGTTCTTTGTGGTCACTGCTTCTAGTTCCTCTCAATGGATAGAGTTCCAAAATATGTATATTTCTCCCCTCCCCCCACTTCTTTCACACTGGGGATTGAACCCAGAGGTGTTCTACCTCTGAACTACACCCCACCCCTATTTTATTTTTTATTTTTGAGACAGGGTCTCAGTAAGTTGCAGAGGGCCTCACTAAACTGCTGAGGCTGGCCACGAAGCTATGATCCTCCTGTCTCAGCCTTGCAAGTACTGGGATTACAAGCATATGCCACCGTACCAGGCAATGTTTCTTTTCTGATGTTGGTTTTTATAGCCCTCTACAATAGGCAGTTACTATTGGCCTATAATTAAAACAACTCAATATAGACCCCCCATTTTCCTTTTTTAATGTTACTAAGGAAATCTGTCCAAAATTTACAACTTTATAATATTCAATAATTATTATATAACACTGGGCTATGACTCCTTAAAGTCTTTAACAAACTGCCTATATACTAACACATGGGCAGGAAATGAATATTTACTGAACAAAATGGAATTATACTAGTTTAAAAAATATAATAACTATGTGAGTATAATGATTTCCCATAGATAATTAATAAAGTAGAACATCTATTCTTAAACAGGATAGTAATTTCCAGCATATTATTGAAAATTCAGTAGACACTTAAAATGTATAAGCTGAGTTTATTACAATATGTTTTCAATTCTTTTCTCCTCTTTTTGTGTAAGACTACTATATTCTTCATGGGGCAGATTTTGCTTCTTAGCCTACCTATTGAATGTATTTGGTGGAAACAGATTTCAGGTAAAATCTGTTATCAATCCAAGATTCCTATCTAATCTTATTTTAACTAATTAGTACCCCATTAGAGGAAACACAGTTTCTTGCTTCATGTGTATTGGAAATGATTCTACATACTCTGTAGGTGATAGAACATTATAATAGGCTTGGATAAGAAAAGAAATAGATGTTTCTGCTCAGCCCAGCAGATAAAACTTTTATAGTAGTATGTGCCTTTTTGGCATAGCAGTTATTTAATACAAAAACAGGGGAACCTAACAGGTAATGAAAGTTTGGGAGGTAAGCCAAGGAGTGAGAGCAGTAAGACCTTGAAGCGCTCAGATTAACTCTAGTTTAAAGTATGGAGATGTGTGTGTATCTACAGGTAGAATTGTACCTTTCTATGTATTTTTGTGAGGCTACCTATCAGATTGTACTAAGTGCACTGTTTTTTTCTAAAGTTGCTATATCTGTTGTGCTAGTGTGTCCCAAAGAGCTATTTAGTGCAAACATTGTTTACACCCCCAGCCCTATTTCTTATTCTTTATTTTGAAACAGGGTCTCACTAAGTTGCAGAGGGCCTCACTAAGTAGCTGAGGCTGGCCATGAACCCGGATCCTCCGGTCTCAGCCTCCCAAGTACTGGGATTACAGGTGTGCACCACCACGCCTGACTTACCTTCTCATTCTTCCTGTGGGGCATGGGGGTTGGTGAAGCCTTGTAGGGGTAAGGAGATGCGGAGTGAGGCAGGGCTGGTGTTTACAACTGCAGAGTCCTGGAGTGGGTCTGGGTTTGTGGCTGACATCTGTTTTTTCCTTTGTCCTTATGTATCATGTTCCTAGGGTATATAACATATAGTGACATTGCTTATGAATCATTTTCTTGTGTGAAAGCAAATACATGTTGCTCTAGTGCACAATGCACATTGGCTCATTTTTCTTCAGACATATGCCCCAACCACAAAATCCTTACATTAGGGGACTTGTGCATGAGCTTGGAGGGAGACATAAGCATGCAGATGAGGTCAGTAGGACCCCCTCCAGAGAGAGGCCTGTGCATAGGGGCATTAGGAGTCACAGCCACTAGTTACAACAGGGGCCACTTGGGACCTGGGGCTTGTCAGATAAACATCCAAAGAGGGAGAGAATTTTTTTTTAGTTGCCTAGGCATTCTAAAAGATTTTACAAGGGGGAAAAATGAGGGAGTAAAAAAGGAAATGATTATCTTGTGGTCATTGGCCTTCTAAGGTAAGGCTACTGCCTAGAGATACGGGGTCCCTTCCTCTTCTCCCTTATGGCTTTAGGTAGTTACCGCCTAAGAGAGGAAGAAAAGGAACTTTAAATCCTACGTATCCTAATTGCCAGGCCCAGCAAGTATAATGCTAACCCTAGATTACTTACTATTTAAAAACACACTTGGCCAAACTTTGGGCAGTGTTAGCACTGGAGGCACTGGCCAAAAAATGGTCCCATTTTCACATTTATTCTAAACAATCAAGCAATTGCCGAAAAATTATCCCCCCAAAAGTAAGAAATAGAATCTCTTACCTCCCAGATATCTCTGGTAGCAACCAGGACACACTTGTTAGAATACACAGTGCTGAGTTCTTGAAAGAGACATTAATAGAACTATCATGTCCCTGATAGGTCCCAATAATGGCTTGCAGACATAATGATCACTTCAGACAACTCTTTTTCAAATTCCAGTCCAATAAATAAACTCGAAAGGTCTCTGTCTTTCCCTAGGTCTTAACCTGTCTTTATAAATTTTTCATCTTACCCCCATCCCATAATAGCTAGCAGCTAGAACAAGGACACGTACTCTCCTGGGACCCATTAACTATAGATCGTCCTGTGGGCCAGAAAGCTGCTCATTTGATATGGGACCTATTTGAACCTTAATTTCCACCAGAAAAACAAGAACAAAAATTCTGTCCAGTGCAGTTATACAGTATTTTTGTTAACTATAGGTCTTTTTCCAACCTTTTTTTTTTCTTTTGCTGTGCTGGGAATTGAACTCAGGGCCTGTGCATGCAAGGTAAGCACTAAACCACCGATGTACATCCCAGCCCAGTTTGAGTGTTTTATTGGTTTATAATCCAGAGACCCACATCAACTTGAGTGGGTATCTAGTTGAAAAGGATACGCTGGTCCCAGATCTCAGATGACATTGCCCTACCCTAACACCGCCCCAATGGAGATGACTTTGTCCCCTGTGTCAGAGAGTGTCTCCCCCAGACACTGAAACCCACCAAGCAGTACTCACAGACTGCATCTGCTAAGGTACAGTTTGGGCACAGGGCATTTTCTGCTTTTCTTCCTGAACCTTCTGTGTGCTTAGCTCACGATCCTGGTATACTGCTTGTTCTCTACTTAAATGTGCACCCTGCACTTCCATACCTAAAGGAAAATCAGGTTACTAAAATTACAGGTTACTAAAATTAATGGAGATTCTTGCTTTCACCAGGGGTTACCCGCCCTGTATATTTGTATATTCATCATCCTCTTGTCCCCTGGGGGAGAGGACCACCCACCCCCTACTGATGCCTTTTCCTACTACCACAATTTACCATCACAGACTCTCACCTGCCTCTGCAGGTGAACCTGACCACCTCCCAGTCTGCATTTCCACCACTCAGACTCCCATTCATCTTTACAGTTTAAAAGTGATGCCCAGGCACTTGTAGTGAATTCCTAATAATTTTATATTTCCTTGACATCCATTCTGAATCTAGGTTTAACTGTCTCGTGCCAGAAGCAGGGCATTGTCACCCTTGACACAGTTTCCAGTCTCCACCTCCTCCCAGTTCCTCACTATGATCCATCCAGCTATCTGCCTTATATAGCCACCTCCTGGTGACCACCTCCCTCTGGGATGTACAGATATAAGCTACTTGACTCCCACACCCTGCCTGGACTGTGTATATCAGGAAAGGCCTCAGCTCAAAGCTTTCTCTGGGTCCCCACCTACTGGTTGAGAGCATTGCCCCTGTGACCTTTCCATCCACCCTTATTGGCACCCCTCTTCTCTCCTGGATCTGTGAGTAATAACCTGCTTCTGTTATTTCATGTGTTTTTGTTGTGTTGTCTTCTCTGTCTCATTCCATCAACACACCAGGCCTAGCTTTTCTCCCAGTTGAAGCTCTCCTAGAGAGTTTCTGTTACGGCAGGAATAAACTGGACAAAGGTCAGGCAGGAGCCACAGGATGTCTGCCAGTGTAAATTAGTTTCCTGTGAGAGAGACACCTGATCACAGGTTAGACACTTGGGCATTAGACTATCTGCCAGGATAAAGAAGTCTCCCATGAACAGCACATTGTAAACATCCACTGTGTCTCCTGGAGTCCCATGCGGGCAGAGCTGGAGAGTATAGTCACTTTCCAGAGAGATCTCAAAACCAAATTGGAGAGAAATACAATGGAGCCTCACTTGCTAATCTTAATGTGGTATCTTCTGGGTGGGAGATGTGTAATCATCTCTGTGTGTGGAGTTATCCTAGACAGTGGCGTAGGTATGGATGTATTTATTTAAATAAAGTCATTTTATAGCTGGTGACACAAAAAGGCCAATGCCATACCCAGCAGGAGTTCTAATCAGGGAACTGCATGCTTAGAATCAGGAGGGGTTTGTCATGTGTTGGTGGCAGTGTAGTTAGAAGCTGTTGTGTTGATGGTTATAGCTATTTTGGTAACCTCAGTTACTGACTTCTGGGAATACAGTTTGTTGAAAACAAAATCAGCTGCATTGAAAAAACAAAAACACACATGAACTTCACTAAGTGATATTGTTACATGTTTTGTTCCTGAAACAGCATGATTACTATTAAGCTTTGCAGGTGTGCAGGATGAAAACACTTGTAGATATAAATGCTACTTATAGATAGTTTGAGGTACTGGTTCTGGAACTTTAGCAGGTATCAGAGTCAGGACAAGCTGTCAAGTTTTGTTAAGAAGCAAGCTGGACTCTTCCCCCAGCGTTTGAGAGTCATTAATTGTGGGGTGAATGGGCCTGAGAATTTGCCCTCCAACAAGCTCCCAGGTGCTGCTGATGCTGATAACCCTGGTATTTCGGTTTGGTTTTGAGGACTACTGGCCTAAGGTAAGGACTACATACCCGAATGGGAGAGTATCTGGTATTGCCAATTCGTGATGGTATGCTGTTGCCATATTAAACTTCTAAGGAAAAAAAATCTATTATAGAATGAAAATATGTTGGTTCGTGGAATTTCAGACCAGGAGCCAGATAGGGAGACATCTGTTGTTCCATAAACCCTAAAACAACACCCTCGTCGCCTTTCTTGGAGGCAGATCAAGAATGACTATTTTCTGCTGTAGACACACACACACACACACACACACACACACACACACAGTTTTAAGTTAGTATTTATTGAAAGGATACTTTAGAAAGCTTGCTCCGTAAGTGCTGGATGAGAAGGTGAGGGCAGAGGCCTGTGGCTCATCTTCAGCTCTGACCTTTTCCCTCAGCAAAGTCAGCTGCACTTTTCTGCCTCTCTGAGCCCAGGATGGCAGGAAGGATTTTTCTGCCTTTGCAACCCTGAGGTGGTGGAGGAATTCTGAGCTGCTCCTGGCCCCAGAGGAGAGTGCAGCGATGGATCACTAGTGTCTGTTGCCATCCCCTGCCTTTATCCTGAGCACTTACAGGTGCCTTGAAACTTTGCCTTTCCTTCCTCTTTAGTAAGCATGGGTGTGTGTGTGTGTGTGTGTGTGTGTGTGTGTGTGTGTGTGATGTCTATGTATCTGTATGTGATGTGATGCATCTAATGATGTCTCATAGCTTAACCCCTTTTCTGAGAACTTGTCATGCATTGTTGCTTTTACTTCTAGTAATAGTTGAGGACATGGAATTGTAAGACAGTATATTGTAAAGCACTCAGCCTAGAACACACTGTATTATACTTTAAATGTCTTGGTGGATTTATTTTTTCCTATTTGAACATAGGTATTGCAATAGTGCGTTACTAGTTTTTATGAGGTATTTGTATATATGCTTCTCAGACTGGGTACTATCAGTTTCATTTGGTCTTAATCCTTTATTTTTCCTTTTTATTGGGGGGATAATCTAGGGATTGAACCCAGAGGCATTCTACCTATGAGCTACACCCCCAGCTCTATTTATTTTTTATTTTGAAACAGGGTCTCACTAAGTTGCAGAGGGCCTTTCTAAATTGCTGAGACTGGCCGCCAGCCTGCAATCCTCCTGTCTCAGCCTCCCAAGTACTGGGATTACAGTTGTACACTACCATGCCAGGCTTTCCCCCTCATTTTTTAAATTATGAAAGCAATACATTTAATTTTACAAATGGGTCACCTCAGATATTAATAAACATTCATGCATACATATATACATGTACTCTCTGGTATCACCCTGTTGTAGTGACCGATGTTAATATCATGATATGTTTCTTCCACATCTTTCTCATATGGACAATAACACATTTTAAATTTTAAAAATGGAATTTTTAACAAAATTAGGTAATACCATTCACTTGATTCTCTAGCTTTAATTTTTCACGTAAATATAACAGATCTAATTTATTATTTTACTTTATTGTGGTATTGGGGTTTGAACCCAAGGGTCTCTACCTCTGAGTTACACCCCAGACCCATTTTATTTTTTTAAATTTTGAAACTGAGTCTCGCTAAATTGATAAGGCTGTTCTTGAACTTGTGATCCTCCTGTCTCAGCCTCCCAAGTACAGGAATTACAGGCTTACATCACCATACCTGGTTAAAACTCATTTTTTTTTTGGTACTAGGGATTGAACCCAGGGGCATTCTACCTCCGAGCTACACCCCCAGTCCTATTTTTTATTCTTTATCTTCAAACAGGGTCTCACTAAGTAGCTGAGGCTGGCCGCGAACCCGAATCCTCCGGTCTCAGCCTCCCAAGTACTGGAATTACAAGAGTGCGCCACCACGCCCAGCTATAACTCATTATTTTTAATGGCTACATAATCTTCTATAGAGAGACTCAACTGTGATTTATTCAGCCTTCCTACTATTGATGACATGCACATTTTTAGGTTTTGTTCTTTTCAACAGTAATGGAAGAACATTTCTGAGTATATAACCTGTAAATACTGGTGCTTTTGCATAAAACCTAAAAGTGGATTCTTGATTAAAGGGTATATAACTTTCCAGAAGACTGTGTAGACTTTTAACCTAATCCCCCTAGTATATGAGAATGCATATCTCCATAGAGCACTACCAGCTCTGAATATCAACAATCACCAATTTTTTGGCAAAATTGCTCTTTTATTTGTATATTTTTGCCTATCGGCAAGGTTGAGTTCTTTCATGTTTTTTATTTATTTGCATTCTCCTATTCCTTGCTCATTGTTTCCCCTTGCTCATTTTTTAGTTTTTTTTATCAAATTCTTGAGGTTCTTTAAATATATTAATCCTTTGTCATGTTGCAAGTATTTTCTTCTAGTTAATCATTTAATAGTGATGCCTTTGTGTGTGTGTCTCTCTTTCTTTCTTTTTTTTGTGGTACTTGGATTGAATCCAGGGACATCCTACCTCCCAAGATACATCCCCAGCTCAATTATATTCTTTATTTGGAAACAGAGTCCTGCTAAGTTGCTGAGAATTTTGTTAAGTTGCTGAGGCTGTCCTCGAACCTGCGATCCTCCTGTCTCAGCCTCCCAAGTACTAGGATTACAGGTGTGCACCACCACACTGGCTGCCTTTGTCTTTTGACAGACAGAAATACTAAATGTTTATGTAATATGATCTTTAAGTCTTTTCCCTATGGTTTTGTATAGAATTTTAAAGTCTATTAAATATTTCCACATTCAATCTCCATAATTCACCTGAGATAAATAAGGAGTAATGTTGATAGTCTCATCTATAGATGAGGACCCTGAGCTTCAAAGCAGCCTCATAGCTTCTGTAAGTTTGTAATGGTGGATATCAGATTTAAACTAAGTTAAAAAAATTCCGTACTGTGACCATTGTACTGTAGGATGATTGGTAGTTCTTTTCACAACAAAAATTACTTAAGTCATTTAGGAAACCATAAAACAACAATCTGTGGTATTATTGAATATAATTTATAATCTGTTTTTAAGGATATATGTGATATAAAGTACAAGTTATTTTGTTAGTGAAAGATGCATTATATCTACATAACAGAAGGGATTTGAGCTGTGATACGATTACAGTCTTTCAGTGCCAGGCTGTTTTTAACATAGTGTCACTTATATTTCAATTATTTATGCTTTAAAACTGAAAACAAAACAAAACACTAAAAACTTCAAGTGTAGAGATTAAAAGATACTTGTCTCAGGAGAAGGAGCAAGGTAAAAGAGTAACATGACTCCAACAAGTTCAAAAGAGCCTCCTCTTTCTCAGCACCTGGGTGTTTCGGTGACTCAGAGCCACAGCTGGCACAACTAGAAAGTAGAAACCACATTTATCTGGAGGCAGAGAATTATAAACAACACAGTAAACACCTTTTCCTACTATATTTCATCTGCAGTTTGAACAGAAAAAACCTTTCAGCACACATTTTAATGAGTATACTACTCCCAGTGAACATGCTTGGGGGGGGGGCAATGTCAGATAGGTAGGTAGGCTTCAGTGGTTTTTGCAACCAGATGTTGAAGGCCCAGTCTATGCTCTTAATGGAGAGGGTTTGAGGAGTGCACACCAAGCTGATGTTCATTGAGATTTTCATGGAACACAAACCATTTTGCATACTTGGAAAAATGTGGACCCTAACCTAATAGTAGATATCTCTGTCTCTCATGAAAAGAATAGAGTCCTCCTTCTAATTTGCAATGGTTTTTGGCTTGTAATTCCTTGTTGGGTCTTTACTACCTCTCCCCAAACATACAGTCACTGGACCTATTAAATGAAATTATTTAAAATGAAATAATATACCATTTTCTTTTGCTTATGAGTTCCTTGAGGCTATAGAGATGACAGCCATATGAATTGTAGTGCCATAAAATAGAAATTGTTTGAGTACAGTAAAATTGGGATATGTATATAACATAAATGCTTATTTTTTCTCTAGTCCTGTGGGGTCTATATATAGTTATTTCATACTTATTTTAGTGAACATGCCAAATACAATTTTCCCTCTGAGTTTAAAACTTTTAAAAAATTATTACTTTTAGTTTAGGTTTTTTTTTAATTCAAATGGCTCATCTCTATAACTTGAATTGTATGAAGTCTGACTTTGTAAAGCAGTCTTTTGGTGCTTATCTGCCTAATCCTTTCTTGTAGCCTGGATCTTTAACCAATCTTTTGTCTTCTTCATTCTTTACCTCCAAGATTTACTTTCAGTTCCTCCCTAGAGCTATGACTGGGGTTTTGTTGACTAGAATTTCTTCTCTTTAGGTCTCCAGATCCAGGGATGATAGTGTTGGCACTGGGGTAGTGGCTTCTCCTATCTCTTTCTGCCATCTGTAAACACTTTCATTCTGCCTTTAGTGGATGGGCCTCCTGAGGATACATGAGGCAGAGTGTTTGTGAAAGGAAACTGATAAGATGGAAGATCTTTTCCTTTATAGGAGAGGAAGGGTGGAATGTGGGGGAAGAGGTAGGGAACAGATCTGTTGTCATCTTTATGTGTGGTTCATGTGTTCTGTGGGCTTTTCATTTACCTGTGGTTTTGTGAGGCCAATAAAATGAATTTTATGACAGACTAGTTGCAAATATTTTAAATTCAGAGGAGTCTCGGAAGTATGGTACTGTGATTATGGTCGATAGTAAACCCTGAATTGTTTTACTGTGATGCATTGATATAGAACCTATGTTTTTCTGTTAAGCAGCAGGGAATATACACTTGAATATCTTCATGTTATTTAATTAATTTCCAGGTATATAATATGTCTCCTTTTTCTCCTGTGTAAGCTACTTTCTTTTATTCTTTTTTTAATGTGTTATATTTTAATGCCCAGTCTTGATAGTAGACACACTTCATTTAGATTGATGATATATTCTTATTGTAAAATGTACTTTGCCTTTTAATTTTATTTTATGATGGTTTTAACATTTAAAATGTTGATCTAGTCAACTTGTCTATTTTCTTGGCCTGAGGACTTTTTTCCCCTTCATTTTGGGAATTGACTACATGACATTATGTGATTGGTTACTTTCCTTCTAATAAAAGAAAAGGAAATAAAGATTGCTGTTCTGTCTTTGAGGAAGACAATGAACTTGCTATATAGTTGGTAAGCAAAATCATGTCTGTATGGGCAGGAGGAAATTGGGTAATCTTGAGAAATCATCTGCTAGCCTTGAACATGACACTAATTTTGGTTTTGATTACTGTGTTATATCAGAAGTTTGAGAGGGAAGGAGGAAACACTTAAGGGTTCATTTTTTAAGGCAAACGTTAAGAAAGGTTAAATGAAATTTGCTCCTATTGTAAACACCTTTTGGAGTGATGCCATTGTCATTTAAAAATGGTAGAAATTTTGAGTATAGGACTGGTTACTTGGAGCTGGCAATTTTGGGATTAAGAAGCATTCCCTTAGCTTTTCTTCAGACACTGATATTGTTTTGATGCCTTATAAGGTAAGAAGTAGATTGCTGAAGATGTTCAACTCATGGATTGTGTTTGATGAACTTGTAGGTCATTTGTAAACACTAGAGTTAGATATGAGCAGAACGTTTCATCTGGACTCAGCTTGACCTTTTCCCCATTCTAAAAGATCAATGAACTGATAAAGTGTTTTAAGGAATGAGTGTTCTTTGTCAAGACTAGATATTGTTTTTAAAATATATTCCTCACCTTAGCATTACACCAGGACCTACCTATTGATGGCTTTAGGGGCGCTTTGGACACTTGCTATTGCCAACTGAATTCTAGGCAGTGTTGATTTGGAACAAAGAAAATTAATTTTATGTGCTTGAGAAGGATTCATTTTTATGGGGTGTTCTTCTCCCCCCTTAAATAGCAAGTGATTAACCACTACTTTAATTTTCAATTAATCAAATTAGGTTTCTACTGGTAGATTTTGATTACATGCAGTTCTAACAGCTTCCAGATACACGTCTCTTTCCCATATGCTTACCATATGCTGAGCAAACCAGTGTAGAATAAATTAGTGTAAAAAGTAAGAACACTTAGTTCTTTTGTAGAGTTCATCTTGAGTGACAGAAGACAGCTCAGAATCATTTTAGCTAGGAGGCACCTTTTGAAAAGTGATATGGAAAAATAACCCATTTATATGTGCCAAGGTCTGTTTTCATAAATGTAAATTTGAAAGTTCATTAAAATTTTGGCATGTGATTTGGAATGCATAATAACTGGAAATGAGTCAAAGCCAGAAATCTGTATCCTTATACCAACAACATGTTTCACTGAAGACTGGCTTTGTGTGGTTGTTTAATATTTAAAAGGTTAAAAAAAATAGCATTTACTTGATGGAAATGACTTTGAAAACTGTACTCAGGATGGAGAGGCTGCAGAGGCCAGAGAGAGTCAGCAGTCTCACCAGCGGCCTCTGAATGCTCACCAGCCACTCCTCTCACACACAGGGCTGGCGATTTCTGGCCTGGGACCACTGTACCTCGCATTTTAGAGACAAGACAGAAATGCATGTTCTCTTTATCATCTTTGAGAATCTGAAGCTGGAACATGCAGGAAATTTCAGCTTTTCTAAGAACAGCTGAGAGATGGCCAGTCTGGGGTCAGACTTAGGTTGTATCTAATGCTAGTAACCAGTAGGAACGTTAATGCTTGGAGATACTCTACTGTTACCGGCCTGGTCTACTGCTGACCTGTAACACAAGCCTCACAAGGTGAGGCTATATAGGCAAAGGGGAAGATGAAAAACACATCAACCGTTGGTGCAAGCCAGCCCATTCCTTGTCTGTAATGAGAGAAG
This sequence comes from Glis glis, assembly GCA_004027185.1. Lineage (NCBI taxonomy): Eukaryota > Metazoa > Chordata > Mammalia > Rodentia > Gliridae > Glis > Glis glis. The sequence goes on along the minus strand of PVJS01012244.1, from coordinate 30,598 downwards.
TGCATGTTAATCACCGTTCTTTAGCCATGTTCATGGGAGGCATAGGAAACAGTGCTACAGCTGATGGAGGAGTGAATGATGAGGAGTTACCATAGTAGGAAAGTTTGTGTTTCAGAACTCACAGGCTAACCTCTTCAAAATTCTTATACTCTGCCAGTTGTTATTTTTGCTGCTATGTATGTGTACTTTGTACAGATTCCATTTTTATTCTGTTATTCCTCTTTATGACTTTGTTTCTCAAGTTCCTTATTCCTTGACATCTCAGGCCCTCTGGTTTCTGCATTCCAATTTTGTTGGGTGGGCAGGGGTTGGGGGTTACAATATGGCGAATAAGAGGATCACCAGGATGAAAAGACCCACTCCTTGAGTGTGTGATTTTGTGTTCAGCCCATACTCTGCCACTCAGTGTGCCATTTATGGATGGTGTTCTCTAATTAACCAAAGTCTTGCAGGAAGTAAGTTTAAAATCACTGTCGTCTTGGTTTATTTCCTCTCTTAGCCTTTGATCTATCTGACTTTGACACATGCTTCTCACCAACTTCTGTAGACTCTCATTCTGACAGGATGCTTTGATTACTCCCTCCCTGCCCCCAGGCCTGGTTCAGGCTATCAGTTACCATGTTGGATGCTCTTACTTACTAGTTGTTTTTTTTTTTTTTTCACTCCATCTCCATTGCTCTATTCTGGGCTCTCCTTTCCATCACTGGAGTCTAGTAGTTATTCTACTTCCATGTGGCCTTCTTTCAAGCTCTTCCTTCCTTCCTTCCTCCCTCCCTCCCTCCCTCCCTCCCTCCCTTCCTCCCTCCCTACTTCCCTCCCTTCCTTTCTTTTTTCCTTCCTTCCTTCTTCTTTCTTCTTCTTTTTTTAGGTGGTAGTACTAGGGATCGAACCCAGGGGCATTCTCCCTTTGAGCTACACCCCCAGACTGATTTTAATTTTTATTTTGAGACAGGGTCTTACTAAGTTGTGGAGGGCCTTGCTAAATTGCTGAGGCTGGCTGCGAACCTGAGATCCTCCTGTCTCAGCTTCCCAAGTACTGAGATTTCAGGCATGCACCACCATGCCCGGCTTTTTAAACCGTTTTCTATATTGTGGCCAATTACTATTCTTTTGTGTGTGTGTGTGTGTGTGATACTGGGGATTGAACCCAGGGGCATTCTACCTCTGAGCTACACCCCCAGCCTGATTTTATTTTATTTGTTTTTTATTTTTTATTTTTTTGGCACTGGGGATTGAACTCAGGGGCACTCTACCTCTGAGCTACATCCCCAGTCCTATTTTTTATTCTTTATTTTGAAAAAGGGTCTCACTAAGTTGCAGAAGTCCTCACTAAGTAGCTGAGGCTGGCCGCGAACCCGGATCCTCTGGTCTCAGCCTCCCAAGTACTGGGATTACAAGTTTTGGCCACCACACCCAGCTCGATTTCATTTTTTTATATTGAAACAGGGTCTCACTAAGAAGGCCTAAGTTGCTGAGCTGGCTTTGAACCTGTGATCCTCCTGTCTCAGCCTCCTAAATCCTGGGATTACAGGCATGTGCCACCACATCCAGCTGGCCAGTTAGTATTCTGAAAACATGTATCTCATCAAGTTTTTCTACTTTAAAAAGATTTTATTGACAGACAAAAATTGTACATATTTAAGGTATACAACATGATGGTTTGGAATATGTGTATGTTGTGCAGTGGCTAAATTAAGATTTGTAACATATGTGTCACTGCACATGCTTACCATTTGTTGTGGTGAGCACCCTTAAAACCTACTCTCAGTGATTCTCAAAATAAATCATTATTAACTATAGTCATCATGTTATACAATAGCTTTTTTTACCTTATTTCTCCTGTCTAACTGAAATTTTGTATGGTTGAACACGATCTCCCCAACTCCTTCACCCTCCCCCAGCCCCTGGTGACCTCCATTCTACTCTCAGCTTCTGTGTGTTTGCCTCTTTTAGATTTCACATATAAGTGAGGTCCTGTGGTATTTGTCTTTCTGTGCTTGGCATATTTCACTTAACAATGTCTTCCAGACTCACCCAGGTTGTCATAAATGACAGAATTTTCTTCTTTTTAAAGGTTGAATAGTATTCCATTATATATATGTAATATACTTATACTATATACATATCATATATATACTATATGTGTACATATATATGCATATGTCACATTTTCTCTATCCATTCATCTGTTGGTAGATATATTTGCTATTGGGAATAATTCTACAGTTACCATGGAGTATACCTGTCTCTTTGACATACTGGTCTTACTTCCTTTGGATATATGCCCAACACTGGGATTGTTGGATCAATAATTTAATATTTTAGGAACCTTCATACTGTTTTCCATAATGGCTGAACTAATTTATATTCTTACCAACAGTGTGTAAAGGTTCCCTTTTTTCTACATTCCCACCAACTATAATTTTTCTTCTTTTTGATAATTGCCATTCTAACTGGAGTAGGGTAATAGCTCATTGTGGTGTTAATTCGCATTTCTCTGATGATAAATGATGTCGAGCATTTTTTTTAAATAAACTTATTGACCATTTGAATATCTTCTTTTGAGAAAAAGTTTCCCACTTCTTTTTCTCTGTACTTGGAATTTAACCCAGGGGCGCTGTACCATTGAACTATCCTCAGCCCCTTTTATTTATTTTGAGAAGGGATCTCCCTAAGTTGCCCAGGCTGGCCTTGAGCTTCCAATCCTCCTGCCCCAGCCTCCTGAGTTGCTGGGATTATAGGCATGTGCCACCACGCCCTGGCCTTTGCCTGTTTAAAAAATAGGGTTATTTGTTTTCTTGCTATTGAGTTATTTGAGTTCCTTACATATTTTGGATATTAGCCCCTTATCAGATGATGGTTTGCCAATATTTTCTACTGTACCGCAGGTTGTCTCTTCACTCTGTCGGTTATTGCCTTGGTTGTACACATGCTCTGTAGTTTGATGTAATTCCACTTGTCTGTGTTCACTTTTGTCACCTGTGCTTTCGAGCTTGCATCCACAGAGCCATTGCCCGGGTCAGTGTTGTGACACTTTCCCCCTGTGTTTTTTTCTAGTACCATTCCTGGAACTTCAAGTCAATTTCGCCTGTGCTTTCCCTAAGGCCATGCATTCCATATACCCAGGGATTTAAAAATCTTATTTCATTAAAAGATTTTAATTGACACATGATATTTATGTATATGAGGCACAGTATGATAATTTGATATATGTATTCATTGTGTAATGATCAAATCAGGCTAACTGAAATTTCCATTTCCTCAAACATTTATTGTTTCTGCGTACCATGAGATTTTTGCTTATGTTTTCTCTTTGCCTGTAATGAACATCCTTCTTTTTCTTCTTGGCAAATACCAACTTTTCCTTAAAGGTAATCTCTTTTGTATGTGTTTTAACTGAATTTCCTAGGTATTAATGAGGGATTGTTTGCCTGTAGCATGTCATCTGTTGGTAAATTTTGTTGGTAAATTTGCCTTCTTGGTTAGATGCTTAGCTATATGAAGAGAAAGAGACTAGTCTTCTTTGTCTTTGTGACCCAACACATAGCAGAAGGTGGTATGTATTCAGTGTTCTATCAATACTTATTATATGGAATTTAGTTTATTTTACATCATACTTTATAGAAAAATCTTCTAGTAAACGATGTGCATAAAATGGTGTTTTTGAATGAAAATTTATGATAATTACTTGGTACTTAAACTAGTGAATAGATATCATAAACCACAGTTGATGAATTATCTAAAAAACCATTGACATTTGGCTAAGGAAAGTGGTATTGTATGGGTGTGTTTTACAATGCAAAATTAACTTCAAATCAAACAGTGATTTGAAACTGAATTATAAACAGAATAATTGTAAATTATTGTTAATAGTTACTGAGTTTCACTCTAGAGTGAAACCTAAGTTTCTGGGCCCTGATCCTAAGGAGTGTGTTGGAGTAGAAGGAGTTGAAAATGATGTGGCAGAAGGTCAAGAAATTGCCTTCGATTTCTCTATATGATATATTTTAAGTACTTTTTTCTGAATCCACTTTGTATGACACAGAACACACAGAGGACCTAAGTCAATAGTTTATGCTAGTCTGTAAGAGACAATTTTGGAAACAGTATTGGTAGAAACAAGAATGGGGAAAATACATAGCCCTACTATTTCAGTATATAGCTTTTCCTTAGCCTTTAATTTGAACCAAGCAGTTAACTGTTCTAAAAGTCCCAAGGAGACCTAACATGTTTTCTGAGACAGTCTGCATTTCCAAATATTTCTACATTATGTGTCATCTACATTCTCTCTCTCTCTCTCTCTCTCTCTCTCTCTCTCTTTCTCTCTTTCTCTTTCTCTTTCTCTCTTTGTGGTGCTTGGGATTGAACCTAGGGGTGCTCTCTACCACTGAGCTACATCCGTATCCTTTTTTAAAATTTTATTTTGAGACAGGTTCTTGTTAAGTTCCCCAGTCTGGCTGAGAACTTGGATCCTCCTGCCTCAGCCTCCCAAGTAGCTGGAATGATAGGCGTGTGCCACTGTGCCCAGCTCTACCTACTCTTCTTACAACTTGTTTTTCACACTTCTCTCATTGGGAGATGGGGTCCGTCTCTCCTTCCTTTGAAACTGGTTAGGATTTCGTGACTGTCTCAGCCAGTAGAGTACCACAGAAGTGATGTTCTGTGATTTCTGAAGATTGATCATGACAGGTGATACAACTCTCTCTCTCGGAATGCAATGTTCAATTGTGAAACCTGCAGCCTCTATGGAAGCAGTCCAGCTGCCCAGAGGCCACCGCATTCTGAGGCATGACCACGTGGAAAGACCCTGAGAGGACCAACATTAAGAGATGCCCCACCAGCCTCCACCAGCTGCAGCTATCATCTGACTGCAGCCAAGCGAGAAAGTATGAGCCAGAACTACCCAGTCAGACCTTCCTGAGTTCCTGACCCAGAAACCATGGGAGATAGGGAAATGGCTGTTGGTTTTTTTTGGCGGTATCAGGGATTGAACCCAGAGACATTCTACCTCCGAGCTACACCCCCAGTCCTGTTTTTATTCTTTATTTTGAAACAGGGTCTCACTAAGTTGTGGAGGGCCTCACTAAGTAGCTGAGGCTGGCCGCGAACCTGGATCTTCCTGTCTCAGCCTCCCAAGTACTGGGATTACAAATGTGCGCCACCATGCCCATCTCTGTTGTTGTTTTAAACTAAGTTTTGGAGTGATTTATTATGTGACAATAGATAATTGGAACATGTTTCTTTGGAGAAGCATTTTCTGTTTTCTTTTAGGTGGTGTTGAAGGAAGATAGGGCTGGAATCAGAGGCAACTGTAAGTGCAGATTTAAACCTGCCACCGCATTAACCCTCCTTCCCCACATCTTGTACCTAGTTAGAGGTTGATCAAGATAGATCTTAAAATAGATAGTTGTGCAGCACATTTATTTTCCTTTCATGGATCTTTATCCATGAGTTGGTAATGTGGGGATAGCTCAGGGTGGCCCTTAAACCTATATTATAGCAAGGAATGCATGTGTGTCTGGGAAGTAAGGTCATGGGCAAATTCTGCAAATAATTTTGGGGATATCTCTATGAGAACAGTAAATGAGGCAAAAATAGATTGTTTTCAAGGGGGCCAGAACTTATGTTGAATAATTTATCATTCACTTTGCTTTTTTAAAAAAGACTGTTTTTTAGAGCAGTTTTAGATTCATTGCAAAATTCAGAAGAAGGTACAGAAATGTCCTTTTTACTCCTTTTCTCTGCACATGTATAACCTCCCATTATCAACAGTGTGCTTTAACAAAATATTAGAATGGGGGCACCTATTGTTGGTTGAATTGTGTCCTCAAAAATATATGTTGATGTTCTAACCTCAGATACTTGTGGGTGTGACTTTGTCTCAAAATAGGGCCTTGCAGATGTAATCAAGTTAAGATGAGGTCATCATGGAACAGCGTAGGCCTTGAGTCCAATGACTGACATCTTTGATACAGAGACATGCAGAGAAGGCCTCAAGACAGTGGGGGCAGAAATTAGAATTCTAATTCCAAAGAGGGCCAGAAACCATCAGAAGCTAGAGGAGCCAAGGGAGGAACGCTCTCCAGAACTTTCAAAGTGTACTGACACTTTGATTTAGGATTTCTAGCATAAGTAATTAAATTTCTATTGTTTTAAGCCCTTCAGTTTGTGGTACTTTGTTAGGGCAGCCTTAGGAAAATAATACCTAAAGTTAGATAGGGAAAATGAAACAATTTTGCTCTTCAAAAGTTGTGAAAATGAAAAGATAAGCCATAGCCTAGGAGAAAATATTTGTTAAGCATATATCTGACAAAGGACTTGAGTCCAGAATATATAAATAACCTATGAATTAATATTAGGAAACAATTCAGTTTAAAAATTGGTAAGATATTTAAACAGAGACTTCATCAGAGGAGATACAAAAATGTCAAATAAGAACAATGCTCATTATCACTAGCCAGTAGCAAAACGCAAGTTAAAACTATAAGGACTACAATCCCATTCGAATGGCCAAATTTTAAAAGATCATCCATACAAAATATTGGTATGGATTTAGAACAACTGGGATTATTATATGTTGTTGATGGACATTTAAAATGGTATAAACTCTTTGGAAAACAGTTTTTCAGTTTCATAACATGCTAAGCATATAGCTACCTGGTCATTCTACTCATAGATATTTGCCCAAGTGAATTGAAAGCATATATCCATGTAAAGGCTTATAGACTTACATAATTTCAAAGAACTTAATTCATAATAGTCCTAAACTGGAAGAAACTCAAATGTCCACGAATAGGTAAATAAATAAATTGAGGTCTAGCTATCTAATTAAGGACTCAGCAATAGAAAGGAATGAACTATTGATACATGCAACACTATGGATGATTCTCAAAATAAATAATTAACATTGAGTGAAAGAAGCCAAGAACCCCTCCCCCAAGGAGTACATAGTGTATGAGTCCATATATATATAAAATTCTAGAAAGTGCAGTATAATTATATTGACAGAAAATAGATCAGTGGTTGCCTAAGATGGGAGGTGAGGCAGAACAGGAAAGGGAAGGGATTACCAAGAGACATGAGGAAACCTTTAGGGTTGATGAATATGCTCATTATCAATGCTGGTGGCAGTTTCTTGGGTGTATATTTATGTCAAAACATACCAAACGGTATCACCTTAAATATGTGATTTTTTTGACACTGGGAATCGAACCCAGGGGCATTCTACCTCCAAATCCCCAGCCCTTTTAATTTTTTTTTTTTTTAATTTTGAACCACAGTCTCACTGAGTTGCTGAGGATCTCACTAAGTTGCTAAGGCTGGCCTCAAACTTCCTTTCTTGGCCTCCCAAGTATTGGGGTTTAAAGATATGATTTGTTTTATGTCAGTGTCTTGATAAAGCCAGAACAAAAAGCAAATAATGTTAAGGTAGGAAAAATGTAGGGATAAGTGCGGCTGGAGGGCTTAAGCCCCAGGCCCTGTTCTTGTCAGCTGAGCATCAGGAGAAGTTTGCTTGCCACTGACTAGTAGATACATTCTATATTCAATGCCAAGAAACCATTTAAATCTAGAGCTAACACATAAACTCAAGTCTTGGGAATCAATTGGAGTTTAATCATTGAAGAAGAACTATAGTGAGTTATGGAGTCAGGGATTACAGAAAATAAACCTTAGGCTTTTGTGATAGACTTTTGGGGAGTACAGGTCCAGAAGGAAGACTAGAAAATCAGTTGAGTGTCCATTTAGTCAGCGTGAGAAGCCACGCATGAGACAAAGTTCGTGCAGGAATATCTCTGGGAAGCTGTGCCTCAGTGGATCTATGACCTCTGTGGAGCCTGGAATCTCCATTCACCTGTAGGGCCAGCTTCGTATGTTGGACTGGGATCTCCATTCACCTGTAGGGCCAGCTTCGTATGTTGGACTGGGATTGGAGAAGAGCCTAATCAATATATAGACCTGTTGGCCATTCTACTAACCATGACAATGTTCTGTATTAATCATTTTGCTTTCAAATCTGTACAAATTCTATTTTACATACAGGGAAGAAGATTCCTGGAAATGTAGCCTCAGCTTAACCAAGTTGACACAACATAAATTATCATGCCTTGCTAATTAATAAGCTTGGCAATTATAGTGCTTATAGGACCATTGTTCTCCTGTACTGGGTTGATTATGCTAAACAAATTACGGAATATCACTAGCAGTGCTCTCATCGGGATAGAATGGGGTGAAAGTCCAGGCATGAGGAATAAGGGTAGATCTTTCCAGAATCAGTGCTGATTACAATATAAACAATGGGGAGACTCTGCATCCCTCTTACAAGGAAGGTGTTTATAGCAACATAAACACCTTTTCAACACAGTAACATAAACAGTTTCTCAAGGAAACATTCCCTAGCATTCAGGAAATGTTTCTTTCTTTGCAAACAAAAAAGCGTGTTTTTCTAAAGATTTAATTTACTTAAGGGCTCTGTTTAGAACAAGGCTATGATTGTAGAGGGATAAAGTTATTCCCAGAGCACTTTTTGGGGCAGGCTATAGTTGAAGTCCTTATAGAAAGCATCTTGTTTAAAAATCTGTAGACTCACAGAGCACAAGTCAGTACAGGTGTACCGTGTTACATATTGGACACACCTCCAGAAAGTTGTGTAAATTGTGCTTTTGTAAGTCAGATTGTATCAACAATTCCCAGAAGCCTGCTATTCGATACTTTCTTATGAAAAACCCTTCTGAAAAGTCTGAGGACCCTTTGTTAAAAGTATAGCATATTGACTACTCTGAGCTCAGGATCGTGATAGATGCTATCTATTTGTCTCCAAAAAGCATATTTTATTGATTTGGACGGCAAATAAATGCTTCCTGAAGTTCATCAGTTAGGATTCTTATATTAAGGTTCTTTAAAACATTTTTTAACTTGGAATAATTAAAAATAGATTTCATTCACAAGACCCATTGTAGAGTTGAAAAGGGGAGGAAAATTCTTGAGCAAGAATGCTTTCTTGATAGAGAATGGAGAACAGATGTACCTATTTTCAGCATGTTATTAAAAAAAAAAACCCGGTTCTGGTAGTACAGTAAAAATGCTGTTAGAAGGTACTGAGCATCAGCCACCCCCCATCACACACATTTTTTTTATGTTTGTGGAAATGTCTAATTTAACTAAAAGATTTGCCAACAATCTCTAGAGTGATTTATGCATCACTGATTGTAGATTTTCTGCAGCCTTCTACAAATTAGCATGAGCAAGAGTGTGTCATGCTATTTCCTACCTTCACCTCTCAACCAGTGCTTCTCAAACTATGATGTGCAAACCAGGTGACCTGCACCCCTCATTCAGTGTAGACTGATGCAGTAGGTCTGGGGTGGGGTCAGAGATTTTTGTATTTCCAACAATTTCCCTGGTAATACCGATGTCACTGACTTACACATCACATGAAAGAAGCAAGGGTTTTGTCTTTTTTTTTTTTTTTGCGGTACTGGGGATTGAACGCAGGGGCATTCTACCTCCGCGCTACGCCCCTGGCCCTATTTTTTATACTTTATTTTGAAACCGGGTCTCACGAAGTTGCAGAGGGCCTCACTAAGTAGAGAGAGAGAGACAGACAGAGAGAGGGAGAGAGAGCGAGAGAGCAGAGGCTGGCCGTGAACCCGGATCCTCCGGTCTCCGCCTCCCAAAGTACTGGGATTACAAGCGTGCGCCACCACACCCGGCGGTTTTTGTCTTTTTGAAGTGGGGATTGAACCAGGGACATACTATCTCAAGTCACACCCCCAGCCTTATTTTATTTTATTAATTTGAAACAGGGTCTTGCTAGGTTGCTGAGTCTGGCCTTGAACTTGCAATTCTCTTGTCTCAACCTCCCAAGTACTGAGGTTACAGGCATGTGCTACCACACTTGGCTTGAGCAGGCTTTTTTGAGGGTAAATTTTGGTGTGGTTGCCCATATTTCGATTTTACAGTAAGTATGGTAGACACAGAAAAATGATTATCTTCAAATATGCCCAGTTTTTATCTTGAGAGCAGAAAGAGTGGTAGACTCCATTCATTAAGTAGCATGGTAGTAGATGAGCAGGAATGAAGTCCAGGTACTTCCCATTCAACTAGCTGTAAGTATACTATATTACTAAATTTATGGAAGTGGTCAGTTTCGAAGCCAAACTATTATTCAGATACAAATTACCCTAGGAGGAAAGAAATGATTTATTTGTGGATATTAAAATAACAAACCCAGGGCTAAATTATTGGTTTTTTGTTGTTGTTTTGTTTTGTTTTTTAACTGGGGATTTAACCCAGGGGCGTTCTACCTCCAAGCTATACCTCCAGAACTTTCCATTTTTTAATTTTGAAATGAGGTTTTGCTAAGTTGCTGAGGCTGGCCTCAAACCTGCGATCCTCCTGTCTCAGCCTCCCAAGTGCTGGGATTACAGGTGTGTGTCTCCATGCCTGGCTCCAAATTGGGATTTTTAAACAACATTTCAATATTAAAGAAATGATCATGGCAAGGAAATTTGTCTCTGAATCAAGGATGAAGAAGGAAAACTAATTTGAAAATACATTTTTAACTGTCACCATATTGGTAAAATCACTGCAAGTGCTTTCAAAATGGATTGGATTTGAACATTTTCAAAGAAAACTTCAGGTACTTGGATTATATTTGGGAAGTGCCATTGAAATATAAATTTGGGGTGAGAAAAATGTTCAGGGGAAAGAAAATTCCAGTGCTTCAAGAAATTGTTTTCTTATTTCTTAAAGTAACCAGTATTTATCAATTATAGGTTGAACCTTGGTAGTGTAACTGAAGATTAAAAACAAAAGAGAGCCAATGGCCATCTTTAAAGTTTTCTGGATTAGTGCATAAATAGTATCTCCCCTGACGCCTGGTGAAAGATGCAACCAAATGGCTGTCTCTATAGAACAATGATGGACCACAGAGATCATTCAGCAGCCGTTCAGGCTCCTTAAGATCCTGCCTGACACAGAAGGGAAAAGACTTTCCAGGGCTCCTGGAAGCCAAATTGTGTGTATCTGTCTGCTGTAATGATCACTGGTAGTCAAATGCCTTTTTAGCTATGATATTTTAATAGTCTTTAGCTTAACTTTGTTGTCCGGGTAACACACAAGCACTTAGGAAAGCAATGCATTCTCCAAAACACCAAGGCTATTAGTTACTATCTGAGAATTTTTCATCTGTGTTTCAGATGGTTGAGTATGTTGGAAATATGCATTCCAAGAAAAGTGAGAAAGAAGGCATTTGCTTCAGGGCAATTAATATATTGAGCAGTAGGAAAATAACTGGGATGTTACATATTAAAAATTATACATATTGTATACCATTTGGGAAAAGATAATATAAAAAACTAGTGTAATTTTTAATCTTTTTTACAATTTTTAAAAAGTTTGGTTATCCTTTTCTTCACACATTCTGTAACATAAGGTGTTTCCCATGTACTTATCGTTTTTTTTTTTCCTGGATGAACATTAGCTTTGATGGCTACATAGTATTCCATTTATAAAAAGGAATACCATTTAGGTGACCATTCCTCTTGCCTGTGTCGGTCATCTTTCTGTTGCTGTGATTAAATAACCTGAGAAAAACAACTTAAAGGAGGAAAGATTTATTTTGGATCATGGTTTCAGAGGGTTTAGTACCACAGTCTCTTTGTCCCATCACTGTAGGCTGTGAAGAGGCAGAATATCATGGTGGGGAATGTGTGGTGGCAAAAGTGCTCACTTCATTCTGGCAGGGGGAAGGAGGGGGAGAGAGAAAGAACAAGACATAGCTTGTTCCCTGCTTGCTCCAACTGGGCCCCACCTTCGAAAGTCTCCGCCATCTCCCACAGTCACCATCAGTGGGAGCCCAAGCCTTCCACACACGGGCCTTTGGGGGATGTTCCAAATCCAAATTATAACTTATCAGACACTTCAGTGGATTGTTATGTCTTTCTGTGATTAATACTACTAATCAACATCTGTGTATAATAATGCTTTTCTTTGGTCAGAATTTTCTCCTCAAGTCAATCCTTGGCACTAAGACTCATATTATTATAGGAAATCTTTCCTTAAAAGGTATTCTATGAAATTGAGGGACTGTTTACAAAGAAATACTAATCCTTCCTGAGTGTTAAAAGATAAGGGTTTTATGACAAGGTGTTAACAACCAAGCTGGAGTTGAACAGGTCAGATTAACCTGGTTCTGTCTTTAAGAAACATTTTCAACACCTGTTGAAAGGGAAAAAATAATGTCAATTTTTTTCTTTGATAAGTTTTAATAGGAAAAATCCTTTCTGGAGAAATATGACTTCTTTATGTAGCAAATGTTTTTTAAATTTATTTTTTAGCTGATATATAAAAGCAAAAATTATACATATTAATGGGGTACCATGTAGTGTTTTAATAGATTTATACATGCATAAGACTTGGATTAAATGTATCTTATCTCCTCAACCATTTATCACTTTTTATGGTGAACACTTTCAAAATCCTTTCTTCTAGCTTCTTAAAATACTCAGTAGCTGGGCGTGGTGGCGCACACTTGTAATCCCAGTACTTGGGAGGCTGAGACAGGAGGATCGCAGGTTCGTGGCCAGCCTCAGCTACTTAGTGAGGCCCTCCGCAACTTAGTGAGACCCTGTTTCAAAATAAAGAATAAAAAATAGGGTTGGTGGTGTAGCTCGAAGGTAGAATGCCCCTGAGTTCAATCCCCAGGTCTGCAAAAAAAAAAAAAACTACTGGTAGGTTCTTTCAGTAATCCAGCATAAACTGAGCATGGTTGCACACGCTTGTAATCCCAGTACTTGGGAGGCTGAGACAGGAGGATCACAGATTCACAGCCAGCCTCAGCTACTTAGTGAGACCCTCCACAACATAGTGAGACCCTGTTTCAAAATAAAAAATATAAAATAGGGTTGGGGTATAGCTCTGAGGTAGAATGACCCTGAGTTCAATCCCCAGGACCGCAAAATAAATAAATAAAAAATAAAATTGAGCCAGGTGTGATGGCGCATGCTTGTAATCCCAGTACTTGGGAGGCTGAGATAGGAGGATTGCAGGTTCGCAGTGAGCCTCAGCAACTTAGTGAGGCCCTCCACAACCTAGTGAGACCCTGTTTCAAAATAAAGAATTAAAAATAGGGCTGGGGGTGTAGCTTGGAGGTAGAATGCCCCTGGGTTTCAACCCCCAGTACCGCAAAAAAAAAATATACTCAGTGCATTATTGTTATCATCGCCCAATGTCTAGTAATAGCACACGAGAATGTCTTGCTCCTATATAATCGTATCTTAGTATCAATCGTATCTTAGTTCCTCCCCCCACCCTAGCTTCTGGTAATCACTGTGTGTATGTATGTATGTATGTATGTATGTAGGTATGGATGGATGGATGGATGGGTGGGTGGGTGGGTGCAATACTGGTATATTGAATTCAGGGCTGTCTCCCACCGAGCGACACCCCAGCACTTTTTATTTTTTGAGACAAGGTATTTCTAAATTGCTGAGACTGTGCTTGAACTTGTGATCCTTCTGCCTCAGCCTTCTGAGTAGCTGGGATTTGGTAACCACTATTTTGCTCTAACATTATGAGATCAATTTTTTCATGTTTCATATATGAGTGAGACCATGCAGTATCAGTCTCTCCATGCTGTAGCAAATGATGGGTTTTCATTCTTCTTTATGGCTGAATAGTGTTCCCTTGTGTATATGTACCACATTTTCTTCATCCATTCATTAGTTGATGGTCACTTAGGTTGTTGCCATCTCTTAGCTGTTGTGGCGGATGCTGCAGTGAGTGTGGGAGTTCAGGTATCTTTCTGACATGGATTTCATTTCCTTTGGATATATATGCAGTAGTGGGATTGCTAAATCATATGGTAGTTATATTTTTAATTTTTGAGGAACCGCCTCAAAAATTATGGGAAATACTATTTCCCATAATGACTGTACTAATTTACATTCACACCAATGGTGTGCAAGGATTTCCATTTTTCTACATCTTACCTAGCACTTGTTACCCTTTGTTGTTTTGATGATAGCCATTCCTATTGGAGAGAGGTGATATAGCAAATTTTTTTCTGTATGGTCCTGCGGATTGAACTCTGGAGTGTTCTACCTCTGAGCTACACCCCTAGCCTTATTTTATCTTTTTAAAATTCTGAAACACTAAGTTGCTGAGTCTGGCCTGGAACCTGTGATCCTCCTGTCTCAGCCTTCCAAGTACCAGTATTACAGGCGTGCACCACCATGCCCAACTTTGTAGCCATATATATATATATTTTATTTTTTGTGGTACTGGGGATTGAACCCAGGGGCATTCTACCTCTGAGGCACACCCCCAGCCCTATATTATTTTTTATTTTGAAACAGGGTCTCACTAAGTTGCAGAGAGTCTCACTAAGTAGCTGAGGCTGGCTGTGAACCTGCGATCCTCTTGTCTCAGGCTCCCAAATACTGGGATTACAAGCTTGCACCACAACACCCAGCTTGTAGCAATATTTTTAAACAATACAAATAACAAGAGAAGGACACTTAAAGATAGTTTCTAATAATAAGTTTATAATGTTTAACCTCCAACCTTCTGATCTTTATTTAGGGCAAAGTATTGAGTTACCTATGATTAACAAAACGAAAACAGAAAAAAATTAAAAATGAGACTAATACTTGTAGTAGAAACAAGGTTGGACACTAGTAGTCAATTTAAACTACAGATTGATTTATCTTGACCAGTTTTTAGAGGTAAGACAATCAAGTGGATATGCCACAAATCCATCCTAGATGATCCATCAAGTTAAAAATAACCCAAAACTTCAAATTAGCCTGAAGCATTTTTAAGGAGTTTTTTAGCAATAATTTCAAAGCTAGGTGAAAAAATGTTTTTTAAGGCCAGATCTATGGCCGGGTGTGGTGGCGCACGCTTGTAATCCCAGTACTTGGGAGGCTGAGACTGGAGGATCCAGGTTCATGACCAGCCTCAGCTACTTAGTGAGGCCCTCCGCAACTTCATGAGACCCGGTTTCAAAATAAAGTATAAAAAATAGGGCTGGGGGTGTAGTGTGGAGGTAGAACGCCCCTGGGTTCAATCCCCAGTACCGCAAAAAAAAAAAAAAAAAGGCCAGATCTATAGGCTATGTTTTCTTTATATGTCTTAATAAAGTTCTTAGCGATCTTATTTTTAAGTGGATTCTAATTTCTCTTGGTTGTAACTATTTTCTGCTCTTCTATATAGTTAAAAGATCTGTAAAGAAGAATTTCCCCATTAAATCTCAGGCATTTATGTATTTGTTAATATATGTGGGAAATTTAATTAAGTGGCATTGATATGTGTGGGAAGTAATGCAGTGCTATTTTCATGATTTTATATTTATGTTTCTGTGTTCTGAAGAAATTTATCACCTTAATCATTTGTACATCATGCAGCACTTGCTCCCTAGAGGAGAATATAGGTAATGTGTAAGCAATTCAACTTAAGCACTAGAACATGACCAAGGTCGTCTGTGAGCTCCTTTCCTATCCCATTCAGTGTATGGAGTTCACAGGTTAAAAAAGATTTTGGTGCCTACATATATTCTAAGTTATAATTAGTATGCTACTAGCCTTTGAAAAAAATCTAAATAGGTCCATGCAATTTACATTAGGAACACCTGCAGATTAATGATTGATGCCGATGCATATGAATAATTCCTAATGATAAAGATGTATGAGGTTTTAAAAATAGAATGCAAGCATTGAAGATGTTAACTCTAGTACAATTTAAACTTCTCTTACATTTCTTAGGCCAGAAATAGCTTCTATCTTTTTTTCCTCAATAGGCTATTTAAAAAGTCTTTTATTACTGAAACTAAAAGCAACATGAATATATCATTCATATATAAAACACAAATAGGTATTCATTTAACAACAAATTCAAATTACATGGTGGAAATTCAAGGTAGGTTTATGTAAGAAAAGAATCACATTTGCCTACCATGTTATCCATCAGCCAAAGACTATCAGTCTTTGTACCATATTCATGGAATCAACAGTTTACCACTAAAAGTCACAGAAGAAAACATTAACATATTGGAATAGAGTGTGACTGGTTAGCAAATTCCCAGGTATATATGTGGCTGAAGAGTTTTCTCAAGTAATATTTTTCTTCTTTGTTCTTTTTGCTAATTACTGTTTTGGAATGTTGATGGTTTCTGAATTGATTTTTTGACTGAATCTCTCTTAAGAAAACAAGCTCAAATTCATTTTTGGTTTTGAAAGTCTTTTGCAGTAATCCTTTGAGGAAACAGATTTTATTTATCTTGTATAGCAAGTCAGGTGGTTGGCTGTCTTATCTTCCTCGTAAAATAAATACTAACTTCATTTTTGGCTTGCATTTTTTTCCTGATTTCTTTCTTTATGATCATTGCCTTTATTTGGAATCTTCTACTTTTGAGCAGGGACATGTGTCTCTAAATAGTGAAATATAGTTAGTTGATGTTTGTTCCTTTTTCTTTTGCTTTAAAAAAAAACCCTCAGATGGCTCTTCTAGTCATTTAACTTGTTTTCTTTTTATGATGCCATGTTTGAAATGTATTTGTGGTTAAGAATAAAAAGAAAGCTGAATTTACATGAAAAGTTATCCTTTTCTTGACTGAATGTCTTGATTTTTGAAAGTATAGGAAGTAGTAGTTGCTTGGGTTTGAATTTATTTTTAGTAAATGTAATTTTTTCATGTCAGGTCAGCTGTGTACATTCTGGCATAAGAGCATTAAAAATCACTCTGATTTAGAGAACCTTTATATTTTAAACTATTTTATTGTAAGTTTCTTCTTTTTGACTTTCAAAAAAGGTCATTTCCTTGTTGAATGAAATTTAGTTCGATTCCAGCTGAAAGTTTTAACTCATGTTATAAATGTTATGGGCCAATCAGTTTCTTGTATATAATGACCCCAGTCATTGCTAATACCAAGGTATATGTTCTTAAGCAATTTGTTTAAACTCTGTAGCCCTCAGTGTCCTCATCTATAAAGTGGAGGTATTCACTTTTCAGGGATGTTGTGAGAAGTTAATGGATTACTATGTTCAGACACTTTCAGATAGTAAGTGCTGGCATTCAATTTCTATTGCTGCCATTGCAAACTAACACAAATTCAGTGGCTCGAAACCAAGACTTTATCTCATGTTCTGTGGATCAGAGTTTGGGACTAGCTCAACTGATTACTCCGGGTTTCATTAGGCTGAACTGTAGGCGTTGGCCAGTGGGCTCTGGGAAGAATCTCTCCCTAGATCATTCAGGTTGTTGGCAGAATCTGTTTCTTTGTGATTGTAGGGCTGTGGTGTCTGTTTCTTCATGGACTATCAGCTGGCCAGCCCTTAACAACTAGAGGCCTCCGTGGTCCTTCTATGTGTGCCCTGACATTTCAAAGCCAGCAGTGACATGATAAATCCTTTTCACGCTGGGATCTCTGACTCCCTGTCGTACCACAGCTCTCTGTTGCAGCTGAAGAAAGATTTTTGCTTTTAAAGATGATGAGCTTGGGACCATCTGAATAATCCAGGACTGTCTTCATATTCTGTGGTCAACTGAAGAGTAAACTGAAGTGTTTTTTTTTTTAAGGAGATAGTTACAGTATATTGATTACCAAAAGAATCTAGTATTAAGAAATCATAAAATATTTGTACAGAACCAAATTTTAAAAAGAAAAAAAAAGACATGGAGAGTTCCAAATGTCCTGGTGAGACTGTCCCAACCTCTCAAGCATCAGGGAAGAGTAAATTGAATTATATTTGCAAGATCTATTTATAGCAATACATAGGCTAGCATTTGTTTGAATAGCCAGAGGACAAGAATCATGGGGACAGCTCTAGAGTTCTGCTGTCCTGGTGCTCAGTAATGATGGTGAGGGGTCATGGAGGTGACTGGCAGTGATCAGAGAAATCACATCTTTACTCTAGCACAGAATCAGCTGCAAATGTTCTTTGAAGGCAGGCACTTGTCTCCTTTTTTTGAACCCTTAGAATCTTACAGTTCATCATCTATTTGAGTCCTTACCATTGGTTGATAGTTTGAATGTAATTCATCTTTTGAATGTATTTATTTTCTTTCTCTGAATTGATAGCGGTAATGTCTGTCTGTCTGTCTCTTTGTGAATATCTCTGACACCTGCTTGGAAAGATTAGTTACATACAACATTTAGTTTTCCCTCGCCTCATTTCCTACTTTAGATTTTCATCAAATCACAAAAATAATATGCTGTTGATATAGGATGCTGTCATGGCAGACCTGTTGTCATTGGAACACAAACTTGGGATTACTTTGCCTTGTGCCTTCTCAGGATTCCTTGGTCTTTCATGTGCTCTTAGCCATTTCTTCTATAACATATTTGAAGATAGGTCCTAAGTGCTGTGTATGGTGATAGTTGAGTGTGAAGTTGGCCCACTGCCCCAGAGAGGAGTGCTCCTGTACCCTTTCCAGCCTGGTGTCCTTAACTTTGGAACCTGTTGGCCAAGTATGATGGAAAGGTGACGGTAGCCCAGTGTTCCGCTTACGATTTAGGGATGTTTTCCTGATCAGCAAATCCAAGTCTTCCTTTCATGATTTTGTTGGGCCCATTAGATGCCTGCCAAGAAAGAGAGCATAAATCTTCATCTTTAAGATGTCAAGATCTTTGAAAAGGCATTACACCTTCTAACGAGTATTTGCAAGATATTTACATAAGCCTTCCTCTGTATGTTTGAATCAGGGACACCCTCATTGAAAGATGTTTTTAGAATTTATTTTTTTCTATACTGTTTCCATTAAATTGGCTTGTTCAGCCCCCACCTCCCCGCCCTCCCACTCCACACCCTCTGTTAGGCAAGAAGAAAGGAGGAGTTTGTTGAATATACTTTGTAGGCTGGTGTTCACTTTGTTACTCCCTTTCTTTTATAAATATTCTCTTGGCATCTTTCTTGCTTTTTCCAACACAAATTGATGTCCAAAAATATATATCTATCTTTCTCCCTGAGAGCATAAACTGAAACAGTTCCCTTGTGCTAAGCGGTTTAAATACTTTTTGCCAAAATGTGTTGCTTACCTTACTGCCTTTGAATTACCGTCTGAGGGCTGGCTGGGTGTTCACAGCCCTTTTGAGACCGCATTTCTGTCTAAATCGAGCATTGACATCTACGTCCTATCCATTTCATCTTTCTGTAAGTTTTGTACATTCATCTGGCAGTACCATTTCTGTCATGGAAAACTGGCATTGGTTTCTTTAACAACTTTTAAACTGAGTTTGAGCCTTCCTTAACAAATTTCATTTTAGGAGAACAAATCTTTTCGCAGCTCTTTGAAAGAATCAGATGCTATGTGGTGCATTTTCTTAACTATTTCTAAAGAGTTATTCCTATTATCACAATAAAAGTGTTGTATTTGTTTAATTTATTAAGGAAGTCATCATTCTTGCTGACATGGTAAGTGTATCATCAGGGAAATGATTAGCACTCTTTAAGGTCTTAAATTCCTCATGAATTTTTAGTCTTTTTCTACTGGTATACATTGTTCACAATAAGTTGCCCCTTGCAACTGCCATTCTACTTTCTCTCTTTATGAATTTGACTTGACTGATTTGCTTTTGTAACCTTTACCTTAAAAAGCACTTATCCTCCAAGGCCTTAAGTGGGGATAAGAACCAAGGGTAGGGAGGAAGGAATACTTGATTTATAGGGACCAGATTTATTTTTCTGTCTGAGGAATTAATAACTAATCCTTACCTTCCTGGTATACATTGATTATTTTTCATCTGCAGAATTTGAACACTAGGAATATATTAATAGAACTTGTCTTTAAAATGCATAACTATGCCAATGCAACACAAAAATAAAACTTTGAACTTTGAGTTAATGGTTTTACTGATACTCATCTCTTTCAAATACATACATATTTTCTACTTGGCTTTTGTTCATATCTTCTTATTCCCATCTTGAATTTTTTAGTCTCTGGTTATTGAAATTCAGTGGGAATCATTCCTCATTTTCTTAGACAGCTAATGCGTTTACTGACATGGATGCTCACATGTCCACAAGGTTGCTTTGAAATTAGTTTGGTGAGAGTGAATTGTTCATAAATTATACTCTTTGGACTGTAGGTACTTTGCCTGATAACTAAATTATTGCTACAGATTGACTACGGTCCTAGAATGGGGCAAAAGTCAGCTTTATTGTTTTAGGGAAGGATGAATAGTACTGGTTGGGGAATATAGAAAATTTTTCTCCTTTGGGAAAGCATGTCTTGAGTTAGAAGCAGGTTAGGTCATTTTAGGACTGGCCATACGCTTCTCCAAGGGCAGGTTTCTAGCTACATTTGTTCATTCGTTTTATAAACATCTGAGTAATAGTTTGAGCATAAATAGAATTTCATCCCAGTAATTAAGATCCTATGATTTTACTAGACAGCAGCATGGTGTTCGCCTTGGATAGTTAGAATTAAGGATAAACAGACACCGTGGCTTGATAAGGAGCACGTTTACTCTTTTCTCTTCCTTACATCTGACTGACCAAGAGAAGAAATGAAGTAGGAGGTGAGGAACTTTTTAGTATTGGCCAGCTCTGCTTTGCAACTTTTGTGTATCAGCTTCAGAGACTTTTTAGTTACTGCCCTTTCTGCCATAATTCCACATGATCAATATAGACAGATATATGTATATATAATTTGTTTTCTCATGGTTTGATTAATTAAATCATTCCACTTTGTTTTCTTGACACAACAGATAATCATAAATATGTTTCTACACCATTTCTGAAGTGGAGGTAGTTGTATAGTTATAAAATGTCATGGGTAGTTAAATGGTGTTAGTCAGCTTCCCATCACTATAACAAATCCCTGAGATAAGCCAACTTATAAGGACAAAAGGTTTATGGTAACTCATAGTTTTGGAGGTTTCCGTCCATGATCCATTGGCCCTGTTGCTTTAGGCTTGTGGCAAGGTCACACATCATGGCAGGGAGCTCATGGCGGAACCCAGCCTCTCACCTCATGGCCAAGAACAAAAGAGAGAAAGATGAGGAAGCTGGGGTCTCAGTATCCCCTCAGGGGCACACCTCCAATGACCTGAAGACCTCTCACTAGTTCCCTCCTCTTAAATCTTCCACTACCTCCCTGTAATGCCTCTCTGGGGACACATGGGCCTTTGGGGGCCACTTAAAATCCAAACTATAGCAAGTGGGTTTTATTTTTTTCTAGATTCTTCTCTATTACAATTTTCTATTAATCAACAAGTGTGAAGGCAAGAAAGAAGTCAAGCTTACATCCCTGGCTTTTGAGAAATAAACAAGTTGACAAGGCGTAGACCTCACTGAGAGAGTGAGCAGGCCAGGGTCTCACACTGAGAACACAGTGCTCTTGGAGCAGCTCAGCCTTCAGGTTTGAAGTTTTATAGAAGCAAACCAGGATCCAGCCCTTGGAGAGCAAGTAGAAACATCTGTTCCCCATGTCTTCCAAAGAGGTGATGCCGATTGGTGTCATCTGAGTGTGACTTTACCTCATTTAAAAATCTTTACCAATCTTTTAGAAAATTGTGGGGTGGAATATCATTTCACATATTACTTATTAGCTGCTCTTTTCTTTGGAGGGCTGTCGATTAGTGTGCTTTCCCCATTTCTTTAATTAACTGTCAAGACCTTGTCATGTTAATGTTGGCCTGGTGGGGGCAGGAAGTTTATTGAGATTGTGTTAAAGGTATGAATTGATAAATGGAAAATTAACATTTTTTTGATACCTCATCTTCCCGGTCTAAGAAAATGCTATATCTTTTTATTTATTCAAGTCTTTTTTATTTCTTCTCTTCATAAAGTTATATACCTTTATTTAAAAAAAAATTTATTTTTATTCTTTTTGGAGCTGGGGATGGAACCTGGGGCCTTGCACATGCTAGGCAAAAGTTATATAACTTTACAGGTAGTCTGCAGTTCTTGAGTTCATTGAGTTTTTGTTGCTTTTTATAAATGGGACCTTTTGTTCTATTACACTTTGAAAGTAGTTACTCAGAAAGTAGCTATTGCTGCCACATAGGAAAGTTATATTTTTGTATATTACCTATTTCTGGAAATCTTTCTGGTTCCAATACTTTTTCAGTAAACTTACTTTGTTTTTTTTTTTTCTGGATAGATGGTAAACTTCTACAAGTAAGTATCTGTGCCTCTTGTTTTTGTTAAAAAGAACTAGAATTTTCAAAACAATTTTGCATTGGTGGCCATTCTCATTGAAAACATACAAGAGTTTAATGATACCGTTTGGCAAACACATAAAAGCAGAGCTCAACACTTGACTATAACTGATGACAGACAAAATGCTCTTTAGGAAATGTATGACTTGATTATGACTTCTTTGTGAATGAAGTGTTACTTTATGGCTTAAAATAACATATGCATCTGTGTGGACATCCATTCTTATTATGGTGTCATTATTGTGACAATTGGTCAAGCAGTACTATGCACAAGTTTTAGACCTAGTGAAATTGTTTGCTCAATGCTGTTACAATGAACCATAGTGATATATCATTTTAAAAGTGTTAAAATCTCTCATTTCCCAATCCCACTCCAAGTGGGATATCACTATAGAAGTTTTTTTTAAGCCTTCTAGCCATTT
This sequence comes from Glis glis, assembly GCA_004027185.1. Lineage (NCBI taxonomy): Eukaryota > Metazoa > Chordata > Mammalia > Rodentia > Gliridae > Glis > Glis glis. Next base: position 8,014 of record PVJS01012244.1, on the reverse strand, counting down.
CTGTATGTATTTAGTCACCGTGTGTATACACAGACTACTTATATATGTATGTATGTGTGTGTGTGTGTATCTTATAAAAATAGGATAAGTCAAATCAGAAAATATTGTCATTTTTTAAACTTAGCAAGATATTATGCATCATTTTTCTATGTCATTGATGATTGTAAATAACTTGGCTTAGTGAACTGCTCTATTTTATTATTGTGGTGACATTTCATGGCTCTTTATGTTTGGATCATATGAGAAATAAACAAGTGACAATATATCACAGTAAATAACTTATTTGAAAACAAGATACGCTGTTTAGGTTTCTATACATGTAAGTTAATTATTCTAGGAGCCAATTAGCTAGAAACTGTCTTAAATTCATGTGTGGGATTTATAGTTCCCTAAGAGAATTTCACCAATTAAAAGAAACTTAAATACAACAGATATTTTATATGTAAAATCAAACCATTAACTGAGACTTGAATATGTTCTTGCTTGTGTAAAATATGATTAAGAAATATAATTATGGATTTTGCAACAGGGGATGGATATATATATGTGTATATATATATATATATATATATATATTTGATTTATATTTTCAAAGATCTTTGTCACACTCCTTATTTTTCAAAAATATTGAACTGCACTCAAAATGTGATTATATAATTATGGTTGTCTGGGTTATATTTCCATGTGTTCATAATTTGTTTTCAGTATTTCATCAAACATTTGAAAACTTTGGGTTAGGTACCATACTAGACACTGGTAATGCCAATCAGGAAAACAAAAACAAAAACAAATCAATCTAAAAGCAGTTTTGCTATTGTTGTCTTTATAGATTTTACAGGTTACAGAATAGTAGAGGAGGCCAGAAAAGTAAATTTCAAGTGTAATAGAATGTTGCATGTATTCAGGATTCTGTAAGCATTCTAGAAGAGAAATTGATTATTTCAGGGGGTCAGGAAGATGCCAGAAAAAGAGGAGTATGTTTTAGGTTGAGTTTTGAAAGATAAGTAGGGGTTTTCCAGGTAGGTGTGTGGTACAGGAATCTCATTGTGTTGAGGGACCACATTTCTAAAGGATAGAAACCTTTCTGGTTCTAGAAACTTCAGATGATTGAGTGTAGCAATTCAGGAAAAATTAAGCAATGGAGAAATTCCTCCAATATAGCAGTGTCATGATGGTAGAAGGACTATTCTATGTTAGAAAAAGGAGAGCAGAGGTACAAAAAAGAAAAAAAACACAATAACCTTGAGAGCATGGTGAATTTTATATTTAGATTTCTCTCAAATACATTTTTCATGAAGATTTGAGTAGGCTTAAAAGGAAAAGGGATACCAGTAGGAAAGTAAAACATTTGATAAGACTTCTCTCCACGACCAGATTTACTGGGTTGTGCCTTTGTGTACCCCATCATTAGCCAAATCCCTTACTATGTGTCCACAAATAATGAATCACTGTAATTATATCAATACCGTATAGATATTTACATAGATTTTTACAATCTGTGTTTGAACATCTTTGAAAATGGGATATATATACACTAATCAGTGTTGTGTTAGTTTTTGGTACTGTATCAAAATAACTGGGACAATCAATTTTTTTTGCCTGCTCTCATCTTCATATTTTAATATAAAATATTCATACACCTCTGTCTTGGGACAATCAATTTTAAAAGAGGAAAGGTTTATTTTAATTTTTTTTTTGCAGCCAGGAAGTGAAGAGAGAGAGCGTGTGTGTGAGAGAGAGGAAGACTTCGACTAGTATTTAGTATTTCACAGTCCTCTTTGAGGTTATACCCCTAATAACTTAAAACCATACACCAGACCCCACCTGTTTCATTTAGCTTTTTTGTTGCTGTGACTAAAACACCTGACAAATACAACCTAGAGGAAGAAAGGTTTATTTGGCTCATGGTTTTAGAGGTTTCAGTCCATGGTTGGCCAGTTCCAAGGCAGAAGTGGCTAGGCAGCAGGGCCTCAGGGCATGGCAGAGGAGGAAGAGCAGCAGTCACCTCATGGAGGCCAGGAAGCAGAGAGGAGGGGTGGGAGGGGGTGTGGGAAATGGCCAGGGATAGATATATTCCTCAAGGCCACCTTCCCAGTGACCCGCCTCCTCCAGCCATGCCCCACTTGCTTACAGTTGCCACTCTGTAAATCCATTTGAATTATTAATCCATCAGCAGAATTACCCACTGATGGGATCAGAGCCCTGATTCAACTGTTTCACCTCGGAATGTTTTTGCATTGTCAGTACATGAGTGTTTCCAGGGACATTCTATATCCAAACCATAACACCACCTCCTAAAGGTGCTCGTCATCTTTCACTAGTGCCATGGTGAGGATCAAGCCTTTAAAAGATAGGCCTTTGGGGAGACATTCCAGAGCCAAATGACACCATTCTGCCTGCTGTATTATCTTCTGTGAATGCCATAAAGTCACACTGAGTCTTAGAATCAGGAGTGCCTTGCACTTGAAATATGGTATTACTATTTTGATGATTGTTCTCTCATTCAAAAAATACATACACATATATTTTCTGCTTTTAAAAATTCTAATTATTTTTAGTGATGTGAGAAGTATCCATGGTGGTGTATCAATGAACATTTCTGATCATTGCTTAGTATAAATCACGGAGTGTGGGATTACCATTGAACTTTTAGAGGTCTCACATACTTCACAGTTATTGCTCTCTAGTTGTCTTTTTCTGTTCCATATTCTTTTTTTTTTTTTGACTTGGAGAAGGCATAATCACCTGTCATTTGTCAATCCAGATCTTAGCATCTGAATAGTCAGGTAAAATCTAAGATTAGCAAAGATAAGTGGGAATGGGCTGGGGTGGGGGAAGGGGCTGAAAGATTTATTTCTAAGATATAAACAGTCATCCACAGGTTGTAAACAGGTTATAGGGTAATGTGTTAAAGTCATTTGTATTAAAACAGGCATAAGGAAATGGCATGGACAGATGGATGTCATCTCTAATGACAGAAGTATATTACATGAAAAATAAATATACACTCGCTTGAATTCTTCTTGGATTAAAAAAAGCTGCAAACAGGCCTCTAATGCTTCTTATACTAAATATCTTAGTCAATATGTGATTTCGCCTTTAGGGCCAATTGCAGTTCTGCGTTGTTTGAAAATCCATTGTTAAACCTCCAGACTGGTAGGTATAGGTAGGAAATCCTGACATTACAGGTTGTGTATATTAGCATATCACCTTTTAAATTCAGGAGTGACTAAGAGGGTAATAGAGTATGTAAGGATGAAGGGTCTAGCTGTCGACAGGCTTAGACGGGAGATATGACCTAAACAGGTGTCTAAATTCTGTAGGAATAGGAGGACAGGAGGACTCTTGAGTTTGGAGCACATTTCTCAATATGTGTAGGTTGGAGGTTTCAGATGACCAATGGAGTGTGTGTTGAGACTGTATAGACTCCCTGAGCAAGAAGGGAGACATAAAGCCCTTTGTGGGTGCCAGAGGCTCTAGCTGCAGGGAAACCAGTAGTCATCTACTCTAGTAGCCTGTTAAAGAGCTAGGGGGAGGCTCATGGGCCTTTCAGGGTAAGATGGAACAAATTGGGAGATAAAATTTCAAAAGGCATTCTTTGCAAATTGTTTTCTTTTTTTTTTTTTGCGGTACTGGGGATTGAACGCAGGGGCGTTCTACCTCCGCGCTACGCCCCCGGCCCTATTTTTTTTTATGCTTTATTTTTGAAACCGGGTCTCACGAAGTTGCGGAGGGCCTCACTAGGGGGAGAGAGAGAGAGAGAGAGAGAGAGAGAGAGAGAGAGAGAGAGAGGAGAGAGATAGATCGATCGATTGATCGTGCGCGCGCACATGCGCGCTGAGGCTGGCCGCAAACCTGGATCCTCCGGTCTCCGCCTCCCAAAGTACTGGGATTACAAGCGTGTTGCCACCATGCCCGGCCAAATTGTTTTCTCATTCAACAGTGCATCTCCTATGTGTGAATTAAGAAAGTTGGTTTCTTATTTGCACAATAAAATGTAGAGAGCTAACATTTTGAACTTGTTTAATTCAGTTAGGACTTATATTTCTCAGAAAAACACCTTGAAATAGGAACAAGTTATAGATTGTCAAAAGCTATAGGAGTTTTGTGTGTGTATATGTGTGTACACGCGTGTGTGCGGTGCTAGGGATCAAAACCAGGGATTCATGCATGCTAAGCATATGCTCTACAACAAAGCTACCTCTCCATAGGAAAATTTGAACTAGTCTTTTGGTGATGAAAATAGCTTGAAATCCATGAAGTATGTAAAAATCGTAGAATATATGATTGACAAATGGTAACAAATAATGAAGTAAGAATAAGCCATAGCAGGAGGAAATTAAGTTAGAAGTAAATAAGTATTTCCTGAAATACTGAACACTAGAAAGCATTCTCTGCACAATGTGAAGAAGCCATTAGGTTCTCATTGATTCAGGCCGGCTTTAAGGTATGACTATCTTAAATTAGAGGAGGCAATTTGAATGATTTCTGTGTCCTTTCTGGTCCAAAGATTTTGTATTGTAACTTTAATATTAAAATATTCTTCAAAATGACAATTTTCTGGTTTTCTTGTTGAGGTAGAGAGTTAACCAGATGAAGTTGTAGTTGAAATAACAGAGAGGATGTGACCTGCCATAGTTATTTTAATGTCTGGCCAATGCTTTTCCTGTTACATTTGTTTTCTAGTACTGTAATCTCCTTTTTATATTTGTGTGTCTTGACTATAGAAAAGCGTCCACCACCCTTGCAGAGTCAGGGAGCAGACCTGGTTCTCTCAAGTTGTCCCTCCTTAGGTGACTGCCAGTATGGTCTTAACCAGACTTAGTGGGAATGTTTGTTTTTTAGTGCTAAGAAAGGACATTGTGTTTCATTTGGCTTTTGAAAATGCCGATTTTGCATTTTAGAAATAATCTTGACTTTGATAAGTAAGTCTGTAAGCTCTTACAAGTATATGTGAACTGAATTTTTCCCAGTGGTCTATGTCTAAGTGAAAGGAGTTTTTAACTGGTGATATATAATAGTTCCCACCTTTTCCATGGGAGATATATTCCTGGATGCCTATGACGTTGGATAGTACTGCATATACAGTGTCTTTTCCTATATATACATACCTATGATAAAGTATAATAAATTGGGCCTAGTAAGAGGATAATAATAACTACTAATAAATTAGGATAAATATAACAATATATGGTGACAAAAATTATGTGAATGTGGTATCTCTCTCAGAATATCTTATCGTACTTTTACCTTTTCACTTAAAGGAAGCACTTTATAGCTGCTCTTTGGCATATTCAAATTTTCGGGATCACTATTGTGCTTTAGGGCCAATATTAAGTAAGATAAGGGTTACTCGCATTGTAACATGACAGTTGATCTGATAATCGAGTGGCTAATAAGAGACTAATAAGTGGCTATGCTAGAAAAAAGGATGATTCACGTCTGAAGATGTGAGACTTCATAACACTGCTCATAATGGTGGGCAACTTAAAACTTGTGCATTTTTTATTTCTGGAATTTTTCATTTAATATATTTGGACTGCCTTTGGTTGTGGGTAACTAAAAACATGGCAGAGGGGAAGCTTACTATGTTTTGAAGAGAAGGAGTTACATGATAGGAGAGGGGAACAGAGGGAGAGGGGTAGAGAGTGGGGAGCAGTTTGATTCCTAATTCCCAGTAGGTGTCTCACATTGATATCCGCTAATTGTATAACTTGAGACCACCCCTTTTGGTGTCTGTTAAATGAAATTGTTCTTGGTCTGAGATCCTTTCAACGACTGCTCCTGAGGCAGTCATTGAAAAATTAAACCAGGACTTGGCCAGAACTCTTAATGAGCAATTAAATAACTCTCAGCTGTCTGACAGAATTATGTGAGTTCATCATTGAGAAAAAAGCATATTAATATTCCAGGTCCCAAAAACTACTTTTACAGAATTCATCGGAGAAAACTTGGCTTTGACAGAACTGGCAGTCCTTTGCTCATTCTCAGTTCGCCCTCTTCTTACTTTAGGTTCCTCATTCATGAATGTGTTTTTACCAGTAATGCTTATTTTTCAAGGCTTAGTTTTAGGAACACCTCTGAAATACCTCCAGTGAGACTGACCCTGACTCATTTCATTGTGTGGGCCCCACACTCCTAGCATTGCATTGCACACATTATAATGATTTATTTACAGGTTTGTCTTTTGTTCTTCTTTGAATGGGACTCTTCTGCTCTAGCCATTTTATAAGTCATCAGTAAAGAATTGAGCATCTCCTACCTGCCCATCATTATATGAGGCATTCTGAGGTCTCAGGTGGGTCCTAGTGGGCTCCCCTTCCTGCCTCCTGAAAGGGTGTGAGGCTTACACAGTGAGCTGGTGCTTCAGGCGCCATCTGTGTTCATTGGTTATCTTCCTCATACCACTGGGCTGTACAGAGACACACTTGGTCTTGAAGAGCAAAACCGCTCTGAAACACCTAGGCTGTCTCTCCAACATGTGGAGGAAAAAGAATCCTGGCCCTCTTTGCAGATGCATCTTTGAAACAGGCCAGCAGCAGGCTGGCTCTGGTTGAAGCTTTCAGTCCTGGATGGTTGAGTTTCCAGATGGAAATTTGTCTTTGCTCATCTCAGCCTAGGAATTACTCAAGCGAATCTGTTTGCATGAAGGGATACTTTCAGAACTGGAATCCTTCACATGAAAGGCAAGGAGCCAGGAGCAAAGCACTGGTGGCATTTTCCCAGGGGTCCCTGGAGGAGCGATTTCATATGTCTATTTCTATGCACTCTTCCTTTGAAGGGGCAGGAAGGATTGAAATAGAAAGGCTCAGGAATGCCCCATCGAGTTTGGGGCCTATAGTTCAGCTCTCATGGGGTCAGCATCAGTTCTTTCTGCAAACTTCAGAGTTTATTTTAGTTCTTATCTTTTACCTATTTTGTTGCCCTCACCCATTATGTCCCATCATCTTATGGGATACCTAAAAAAAAAACCCAAAAGCTTCAATTGAACAATTTTATGAGTGTCTTATGAAATTTTATACGTTTTTATAGATGTTCTTTATAAAGAGCAATGGGACATAATGGGTTAAACCTGCTTTCCAGAAACCAAATCAGTGGGAGAAAGGAAAGGTTTTGGGCAAAGGAAGAGAGCAGATAGAATACATCTTGTAATCTTTGCAAGCTATCCCTCCGACAGAGGTCTAATATCTAGAATATACAAAGACTTGAAAGACTTTACACTAAAAAAACAAATAATCTGATCAAGAAGTGGGCAACTAGCCGGGCGTGGTGGCGCATGCTTGTAATACCAGTAATTGGGAGGCTGAGACCGGAGGATCCGGGTTCGCAGTCAGCCTCAGCTACTTAGTGAGGGCCTCTGCAACTTCGTGAGACCCAGTTTCAAAGTAAAGTATAAAAAATAGGGCCGGGGGTGTAGCTCGGAGGTAGAACACCCCTGGGTTCAATCCCTGGTACTACAAAAAAAAAAAAAGAAGTGGGCAACTGAAAATGAATAGACACTTCATGAAAGAAGAGATACAAATGGCCAATAGATACATGAAAAAAATGTTCAACATCATCAGCAATCAGGTAGATGCAAATCAAAACTACTCTAAGATTTTATCTAATCCCAATTACAATGGCAATCATTAAGAAGTCAAACAACAACAGATGTTGGCGAGGATGTGGGGAAATTGGGACTCTTCTACACTGTTGGTGGGATTGCAAACTAGTTCAACCACTATGGAGACCAGTGTGGAGATTCCTCAGAAAACTGGGAATGAACCCACCATATGATCCGGCTATACCACTACTGGGTATCATACCAAAGGGATCGAAACTAGAAAACTACAGTAATATATGCATACCCATGTTCATAGCAGCACAATTCACAGTGGCCAAATTATGGAACCAACCTAGGTGTCCATCAACAGATGAGTGGATTACAAAATTGTGGGAAATACACACAATGGAATTCTACTCAGCAATAAAGAAGAACAAAATAACATCATTTGCAAGAAAATGGAAGGATCTG